>CABFVX010008719.1:4336-20619 GCA_902151425.1 Timema shepardi | reverse complement strand
ACCCCCCCCCCCCCAAACCCTAAAAAGATGTATTGACGTGTGTCTGTTTAAACTTAAAATTAAGAGTAGTTTAAGAAAGGGCGAAAAGAGAAAAAATAGATTTTTCTCAAAATCTACTCTAACAATTTTGATTAAAATTCGAATATAGGTGTTGATTAAGATTATAAATAAACTGGCTATTTTAATTTTACCATGAAAATGAATTTTAGGGTACTTTACAGAAGCAGAAACTTTCGTATTTCCGCAACTATTTGAGATACTAAATAACATCATTGCAAAATTGTAGTACTATTAAAAATAATAAAAACTTTTATACCAAATATGTTCTTATAAATCGAACCGTTTCTGAGATATTGGCAAATATATTAATACCATTTTGTGAGCTTTAGTTGTAAAGAGATACTAAAGTTTTAACGCAATAATTCTCCAATGCCATAGAGTAATTAAATAGAAGTCTCTAAATGTTTATGTTGTGTTTCTTTAAACCTCCTAGGAGAAATGTTTGTTCAACAATGATTTATATCCATTTTAGACTCATTCGTCAATATTTACATTTTTTATTGGTCAAAATTTATAAATGAGGAATTTAATAGCAATGCGATGGCTTGAAGATTTGTAACACCTAATAAAATGTCTAAAATTTTAACCGGAAGGAAATTTTAATACTTAGTGTTGATCCTTGTGGACCCAACATTAATCTTTTTTTATCGGTCCAAACATACAAATGAGGATAATAATTCTTTAAAAACAAAATTATAAAATTTAAAACAGGGACTAAAGAAAATGTTTTACATAATTATAGTGCAATTTATGCTTGGGTTTGCTAGTGTATATTATTTCGTTTCACATATATTACGAGTTTTGAGTAAATATTACCATTTTCAAACAATAAAGTGAGAAAGTCCTTGCGGAGTTCTGGACCATTTACTTTTAAAATTAATTTTAACCCGTGCCGCTGGGCATGCGTTCTTGTCAATTTCATTATAATTTACAGGTAGAGAAAATACTTTGACAGAGCTCGAGATTTTAATGAATTTTGACGTTTCATGACCCCCCTCCCCCAATCCAAAAACGTGTTTTTTGCATTTCCGTCTGTTTGTACCTTGGTGGAGCCTAAGCTATTTTACCGATCGGGCTCAAATATGGTATCTAGGGTTTTCATAGGGTTGGGGTTTCCCCGAGAGGTTTTTGAAATTGGATATCTAACCATAAAACTAAGATTAGTTTCTTTAAGGAAAAAAAAGAGAGAGAAATAGATTTTATTAAAATTGCCTCCAACTATTTTGATTAAATTTCATTTCCAATCATTGTGCAATATTGCAAGCAAAATGGCCGTAATAATTTATCTAATGCCATAAAGCAGTGGTTCTCAAATAGTCACGTGGACCCTCTAAATAAGGAACAGCTCATTTGCGAACCCCTTAAATGATTAAGAAAAAAGCTAATCGCATAAGTTTATGGTATATTGTATGGATAAATTAGTCATATTACATTTTAAAATGTAAATATGATTACAATATAAATTAAAATAAACAAATATAGGTAATATATTTTTACTATTTTTGTACATTTATAATCATTGATAATTTATGTGAAGAATGAAATTGCTTGTGTAACTTTAAAATATCATTCCATTCTATAATAATTGTATTTACCATGTCCTCAAGTTTCATTCCCCATTAAGATTATTTCATTTAATATAGTTTCATATCACAAAGAGCAGAAACACTAGGTCGTGCAAATAAGTTGTTGGAAAAGATATACAATATTTTAGTGCCTTTTCTTAAAGTTCTTTGTGCTGGCTGAGGAGAAAACTAATATAAAATTGAACTTCCAAATGCTCTTCTTAAAGATGTGGGCACAAGGGGCCTCAATTTCTCGCCGCTCTTTAATATGGGAAGGCATCTCCATTGTGTTTAGTACATACCAGCGATTTACCCTTTTTATATAAAACTTTATAAGATCTACAATAATAAAGTTATGTCACGGATTCCCTGGATGAACTCGTGGACCCCCTGAACGAGCCTCAGGGACCCCCTGAATGAGTCTTGGGGATCCCCTGAATGAACCTTAGGGATCCCTGGGGGTCCGCGGACCCCACTCTGAGACTCTTTGCCATAGAGTAAGTAAATAAATAAGTCTCTCAAAAAGTTGATGTTTTTTTACCCTTTAACCTCTCAAGGAATATGTTTATACAGCAATGATATCTCTATTATTTAATCCTGGATAGCTCAGTGGTAATAGATTTGACGTACTAAGTCGAAGGTCCCGGGTTCGATTCCCGTGTCCAGGTGTCATTTTTCAATTTTCAGAATATGATATCTAGATGGTGCGATCCTCATTAAAATGCATAAATGATAGCTTTGGCTATTTGATTCTATTAATTTATATTCAATACTCAATATTTACGTTTTTTATTCGTCTAAATTTATAAATGAGAACTTTAATAGCAATGCGATAACTATAAGATGTGCAAAATCTCGAAAGTTTTAATCAGAAGTCAAAATTTTAATACGAAGTGTTGACCCTAGTTGACTTAAGATCGATTTTTTTTTGTCCCAATATACAAGTGAGGATTTTAATTCTTTAAAAATAAAATAATAAAATTTAAAATCTGGAATAAAAAAATGTTTTACTTAAGTATAACGCAATTTTTGTTCGGGTTTGCTAGTGTATATTACTTCATTTCACAAATATTACGAGTTGTGAGTATCTCCAAGTTTAAACAATGGAGTAAGAAAGTCGCTGCGGAGTTCCCTACCATTTATTTTTATCGTACCCACTTGCACACAGCTCAAGTTCACCCTCTGTTTTTCTTTTAGACCCTGAATTCTGTCGTCCTCTTCTCCAAGATCTGAAAAGACGAAATAATTATCCCCTTAAACATAGGAAGGTCACTGACATGTCTGCCGGTTTTAATCGACAAAGATGAAGTTTAGAGGAATTAAGAGAACGGGATCCAACTTCAAAGAACTGAAGCGACTGACAAACATGAAGGTTTTTACAGTTTATTGTTCAACTTTAGGTGACCCGCCTCCCTCGTGCCCCCGTATAGTTAACATTGTGACCAAAGGTTTAATAATAACTACCTGGTGACGCCTTTTAGCTGATCAAGAAATTGTATAGTAACGTTAAAAAATGGCACTCTAGTATTAGTATTATTATTTGGGATATATGATGGAAAATTTCTGAATGGATTGATTATCATCTCAAGATTTACAGACTAACCTAACTTTAGAACAGACACAACACCTGGCCGTCAATTCAGAACTGAAAGGGTAAGCCATAATTTCACCACTGTAAATTTTCGACATTACTCTTAATTTAGGGATTTTTTCTAAATTTAAATATTTTTTATTTAAAAAATATAATTTTTGTGGCTTATAGACAGTAAAATAAGGAGAGCGAGGTGGTTACTACTTGTATACTAGGATTAAGCTTATACTACCTTTCGCCTTTCACCTACAACCACCCTCTGTTACATCGATAAGCAAGGGGGGGGGGGGGAAGAAAATTATGAAACTTCTTATAGCAGCTCTTTGTCTTGAGATTTTTCAAAAATCTTTACATTTTTTGTGAGTGAGCCTTTAAAAAAAATATCTTTATTTGTTAGAGTAAGGGTAAATTTAGAGCCCCTTTTCACCAAATCTAGTCTCATAGCTTTGTAAATATGCTTTAAAATGAGCTAATGTCACATTTTCACACTTTATTTTTTCTAATAATAAAACCCACACTATAGGATGGTTAAGGACAAAGGGACTTGTTGGAATCCTTCTACTTTATTTTTGTGTCAACTATATTTTGAAATAACCCATCCTATAATTAAATATCGCGTTAGAGTTGAACGTCAGCGTGTCAATTTCTCTTACCAAGGCTACTTAACTGAGGATTGTTTTTTCTAAATGGTTCCCACTCTCCCTTCACTTAAGTGTGGGTACACTTCCTTTACACTCTACCTTCCTCATACTCATTCTTTAAGCGAAATTAAATGTGTACAATCGAGACGGATATTAAAACGCGTTTTAAAATAAAACTATTAAAATGATCTTATTTTCTAAATGGTGAAAATCGCACTTTGATAACAAAAAATTGTACAAGCATAATCGTGTATCTAATATCTCGGTTAATCATTCTTGAGATCGGCTACTAAAATCAACCATTCTGAAAATGGGGGCAGGAATTGTAGTATCCGTATAGTAGGCGACTATACCATATAATCTATGATCATACTCTTCAACAGGATACGGCATCGAAACAAGACTAGCCCTCCTATGATGAATACGTTGCAGAGGATATTTTATAGCCCTTTGTTTTGAAAAGTAAAGAATAATGTGATATAATAACTTTACGAAGCTGTGAACGCACTTAGACTTCTTCTTTTTATGTCACTATTTCCACAATCGATTCCATGAGGGAAGAACGGAATAGGTTTAATATGCGATCCAAACGTACACTACGGTAATCGTTTTTATCTTCTTCTCTTTATTATTTGTTTCCTCTTCACTCAATCAATGTAGACCTTTTTCTATTTCATTTCCTCTAATAATTTATCTTCCCCCTCCCCCCTACTCTCTCAAGTTCAGTAATAACCTAAAGTTTTGTCTTTCTGACCTCCCGTATTTCTTCTTCTTTGTTCTCTCTTTTTTTTTACGGATATTGTCTGAATTCAGTCCACATTCTATTGTCTTTCTTTTCTGTTCCCTTTTTACGCCCACTTTTCTTTCAATCCATTACATCTTCTAGCGCCTCTTTTACTGCCACCAGTAGTCAACCTATCGGCGGCGGCTTCGAATCAAGGAATTCTTTCTTGGGGGAAGTTGTGGGGTATGGGGGGGGGGGGAAGGGGGCTTGGAGGCAATTTTGTAGCCTTTGGAAGGCAAGTGAAAACTACTACAGGTAGGACATTTCGTTTGAATTTGTCTTTTAGACTGTAGCTTGGGGAATGGGAGTAGAGGGTTGGGAGGATCCTAGTCCTTATGGACACCTTACAACTTGACTTTTAGATTGTAGGTTTTGAAGAAATGGCCACCTCTATAGACGGTTATTTTGTAAATATACTTGATACAGGGGAAAGTAGCAATCATTGCTTACAACATATCGTTAAGGCCAAAAAGTTTTTTTTCTTACCTAATTTTTCAGAAAACGATTGATTAGCCTTTGTTTAATTTTAATGTTTAACTTCCTTAATGCTATCGATTTTGAATAAGGCCTAATTATTTAAATTTCATATTATTTCTTATCAGATTATTTAATAATATTTTATATTGACTATATATATATAGTTAGGACAGCTGTTATATATAGTTAGAACAGCTGTTGTATATATATAAAACAACTATTCTCACTTAAAGAATTAATAATAAATCACATCTATATCACAAGTGTGCAGTTATAAAAACATTTAATTGAAATATGTGAAAGTAATTTACTGGTGTAATATAAATAAACCGTGTGTGAAATAACAGCCATCAACATTCCTCTTTCTTTAATTATATTTATATACCGATTTAATTAGTTCTCGAACACGGAGCTATAGACAGCTGATTAAACGGTATATTTTCCGTACAGTGATGATAGGCGCTCGATCATGGAGCTTAAGACAACCTATAAAACATCACAGCATATATCAGGGAATTAATCCGTTGTGTAATCAATCGACGCCCGAAGTGGGGGGATTGATCACATAGTTCTACGATAGACGCCAAAAGAGTGGCGTGAAATATCGATAGTATTACAATCATGTTCAGCCGCAAACAATGTTTTTTTATTCATTTATATTCTTACTAAGTTAATTTGTTTAAAATTGTTTATTGAAATGATGTAATCATTAAAGTAAAGAATTATTTTAAATTGATTTCTTTGTTTAAGCATGTGCGTTGCTTATTGCACTCCCTCCATTCCCCCCCTTTTTTTCCATTCTGATTAGTAGTTGACTGTGGATTAAACAAAAAGGGATTTTGAATCAATTTGCTTAGTGAACATAAACATTTGTGGGGGTTTATTAAAAGTACAAGGTGAAAGCTCAGTTAAGTTATTTACTTGAATACTTACTAAATATAATTTTAATTGATAATGCTTTCGTAGGTTGATGATTTTATAAACTGAATCGTTATGCACTGCACATTTTTAGATAAAAGAAAAATTCTCACTCACTTTTATTAGATTTGTAAATCTATGTTTAAATGTTAATCTACGCGTGAATGTTCACTTTGTTGTATAGGTAAACAACACACTCCTTTATAAAATTATGTATTTGTTTTATACTTAACAATCCTCTCTTTTATCATTTTTTTGCCGCAAAAAGCACAATTTAAATAACTTTTTATGTACACATAATAAATATGTTATCTTGTGTGTCTATTGTAATCTCGATTCGTTCTTTTTACAAATGTACACTTCATTTTAAATCTAGCACCTTCATACCTTTTAGGTAGGCGTACTTTGTACTTTCTATTTATCAGTAATAATATAAAACATTTTATTAGAAACTGTACAAGCTGGCAAATTTGCGCTATTTATTTTTAACGTATGCCCTTAAATTGGCTTGACACAAAGGCAACAGGAGGCAAAGGGGGCACTAGCCCCTCCTGGAAAGAGTTCCCTCCCCTAAAATAAGTTGGTGATTATCCCCGCCAGACACATTTAAAATCCTCTGTTATTATCGAATATTTAGCTGAAATATGGCTTTAAATCAACTCCAAATTAATTCTAGATGCATCAAATTTTCAAAAATTCCTGGAAAAGACCACTTAAAATAGCTTCTAAAGGCATGCATCTAACTGTGAGAAAAAATCAAATGAGCATTCTAAATACTGTATCCACCTAAATTTTAAAAGATTCTAGGTGAAGACCACCCAAATATCAGTTTCGTGTAATTTTTAAGAATTTTCACGTGAGGAGCACTGCAAATAGATTCCGAAAGCATTGAATTTTCAAATTTTTGGTCGGTGGAAGACCACTTCAAATATATTCTTGAGGGGTTTTTTTAATCCCAGAGACGACCATTCCAAATGGTTTCTAAGAATATACCATTTTCAAAATATTACCTGCCGAACACCACTTCAAATAGCTTCTAGAATCTATAGGCATCTAAATATCAAGAAAAATTCAGGCGAAGAGAAATCTAAATAATTTCTAGATTCATCCAAATATTTAAAAATTTATTTAGGAATAATCCTTACAAATCTTTTAAAAAATCAAAATAAAAAAAATAAAGAGAGGATTATGATTTAAAATAGCTTAGAGAGAGAGAGTCATCCAAATCCCAAAGATTTCTAAAATAGCTCATAAGAGAATCGAAATTTTTAAAAAATGGAGGGAGAACTATTCTAAATAGCTTTTAAAAGAATATAATTTCCAAAAATTAATGACATTTAAACCGTGGAGTGAGATGTGGGTGGGAATCATTGCTCCTCATGGCATAAATTAACCTCACCATAGGTATTTCCCACCTTTTAATATTCTCAATTAATAAGCTGGACGACTTATATCAAACTGCAAACTACATTCAATTTTCAAAAATGTTTCATGTAAAGTTCACTTCAAATTGTTTAGAGGCATCCAATTTTAAAAATTTGCTGGGAAAGCGCCACTCAAAATAGATTCCAGATCCATATAACTAAAAAAAATCCAGATGATAATTCCTAATATTTTCTGAAATCATCGAGTTTTCAAAAATATTTAGGTAAAGATAATTCCAAATAGAATCCAAAGACATAAATTGAAAAATAAATTGCTTGAGAAGACCACTTCAAATAGCTTATAGAGGCATCTAATTGTCGGAAAACATCAAGGTGAGGATCTCTCTAAATAACTACGAGGTGCATCCAAATTTTCAAAATTTCTAGGGAATGACGATTTTAAAATGATAGCTTCTAGAGTCATAAATTGTTTTTCTTATTCAATGCGGGTACTGTACTGCTCAAAATAGCTTCTAGAGTCATCAATATTTTTTTTTTAAATTTGATAATGGAAGACTACTCCATATAAATTCTAGAAACATTTAAATTTTAAAAAATCTCTGGCTAAGACTACTCCAAATAGCTTATAAAAATAATCTAATTTTCAAAAATTTAGGAGGATGATCTCTTCAAATAGCTTTAAGAACCATCCAATTTTCAAACATTTATCTAAGAGGTTAGGGGGGAGGGGTGAAGGTAGGGGGTGGAAGGAGAGTTTCTAAAACTAACTTTTTTTTTGCTGCGCCCCTTCCCCATTCTCCCCCCGAAAACCCCTTCTTCCCCCAACCCCATGAGCTAACACAAATATGGTTCTGCCGCCTCTGATAAACATAATAATAAGTTGTATTTTTTCCAAAATTGTTAGAGAGCTATGAATGTGACGTTCCCAATTTGAAGAAGAAACTAAACAAATCTTTGTCTCCTACGATTCTTCACCTGTTTGGCAAGAATGAAATAATCCATGACCGCAATCGATCTCATTGGCATCTTTGTAACATACTGGAAATATCGCAAGGAACTGCGTTCTCTTATAGGCAACAGAAGGCGACACATCATACTATGGTACAGGCTGGGTCCTGTTGCCTTGACGCTAGGCGGTACTTACACCAGGTTGTGGACAGATTTATCTGATTGCCAAACCTTTCTTTAACCTCTGACAAGAAGTGTATTAATCACAACTTGTGAATGTGGGGAATGCTAGGCCTCTACCGTGGTTCGGATCCCACGTTAATCTGTAGGTCCTCCATTTCATCTCACAATCACCCTACCATTGCACAATATCTTAAGTGCGTACAGCCCGAACGGGTAGTAAGACGCGGTGCTAATAATAATAATAATAATAATAATAATAATAATAATACACCAGGTTGCTCAAGTGAGCTATGATTGTTTTTAACATTTCATTTTTATGTTGCCCGGAAACAAAACTGAAGACTACGTTTAGTCCGCTCGCCATAGGAGTGGTGCTAACTGACATCTAGCAAATGCGACTAGATCTACTCTCATGTATCCATTCGCCAAACCACGTGATCTGCAAGATCGTATCGTGTCACTTTTGGTATTAGAAACTCTCATAACAAAAAAATTATTTCCAATGTTTTATCTTTTAATCGTTTTTACCTCTGCTGGCTGTCAGTTACCAACAGTCCTATGGTGAATAGACTATAGACTCCGTCCGTAGCGAGCTTATTTGGGTTTATTTGTAACGTTTCGGAGTAAACGGAGTCAATAATATCAACCCCGTAGAATTGTGTGCCACGCGCCCTCCTTCCCTCCATCCCATGCAACATTACTAAATATTGGATAAATATAAATATTACAGATATCAATACTTTTGAATAAACCCGCTTCGGTGGCCGCATGGGCTAAGCCTCTTAGTTAGTAAAAAGGCGTATAACTAGAAAGATTAGTAAGACGCGGCTTTATATTAAAAAAAAAAACACGCTAAACCCGTACTGGTAGTCACGAAGTTTAAATGCCAAGCTTATTTTAATCTGGATTGTTGGACAGGAAGGTTGGGGCTCATATTCTGGCCGGGTTTAATATGGGTGCTCTTAATTTAATGGCTTCTCACTTTTACTTCACGCAAATGCGTGTCATTTTTCTATAAATTATACCTCTTTCATCTATACCACACAAGCGTTATTAATATTATACGTAAAACACGAGACTCGGTTGGGGTAAAAGAACACTGTTAATCAAAAGCAGCCAGTCAAAAAAATATAAATATAAATACAATCTTCCCAATTTGAGTGCCTTTGCCAACGTTTTAAACTTACATCTTACGTTTCTGACGACTTTATTAACACACGTATAATCTGTTCACTGTAATACTGATTTTTTTAGTCAGCTGAAAAGTTACTACAACGTTTACTTATTCATACGCTCTATACTTATACTCTCACCACGCAGCCAAATTATTTAAAAAAAATTAATGCAGGTCAATTGAAATTAATTGTGAGCCGGAGGAATAAGAAACCGTACTTAGTAACCTTTGAATTGTTAAAGAAAAGATTAAAGCTACAGTGAATGAGCTATACCTATTTGTGGAAAGAGCGATTGGGGTGGGGGCAGGGTGTTGGGGGCTATGGGCGGCGCTTGTGTAGAATCGCCCGAGGCAAGCTCTTCCAGGAAGACGACCCTCAGCCTGTGTTCTTTCAGATGGCGTCACGCGTGGTTGCATGGCAGGGAAAGAACGTCTCGGTACAATCCCCTCACGAACCTTTGTAGAGGGCGCTGCTAATGTATAGGCTCATGCGGGGGATGCCGTAGCGCTTTCTGGAACTACTTCACTACCGTAACCAGGATACTTTTAGGAGGAGCATGGAGAGAGGGTACAAGGCCTTAAGAAATTATAAAGGTGGTTGTGATGGGGAGTGAAATAAATCATTATATTATTTCCACTATGTTTAAATTTTTAACTTAAAACAAAATTAACAGTTTCTTCTTAACAACAAAGAGGATTAGTGCTATTGTTCTATTTATTTAGATATAGAATAAAAAATAAAATCAGAATGTTGTTAAAATTGTGTTAAGAAGAGTATTTCATAGTCCAGCGATTCTAAACCTGGGGGCCTTGAAAAAGTAATTTAAAAATGTTATTTATTAGGTCACCTGGTGGTCTAGGGGTAAGGTGTCAGACTTCTGTATTGGGGGTCTGGAGCTCAATCCTAGGTCCCGGCACGGATTTATCTGATTTGTCAAATCCTTCCTTCACCTCTGACAAGACGTGTATCAATTACAACATGTGAAAGTGTGGAATGCCAGGCCTCCGCCGTGGTTAGTATTCCACGTTAAACTGTAGTCCTCCATTTCATCTCACAATCACCCTAACATTACACATTAACGTAAGTGCGTATAATCCGAACGGGTAGTAAGACGTGGTGCTAATAATAATATTCGCTTATTACTGAAGTCAATTAGGCCTATCTTAAATCTTACGTTCTGGACGAAAGAATTTGATGATCATAAGCATGTAAGCACAGTAAACTCTCAATTTTCCTGGTTAATGGAGGTGAGGAGAAGCGTGGATAATAGAAATCACGGATAATAAACACCATCTGTTTACCATCGCCTTTCAAAATTGGCTGCCCTTACTTATTTATGCGAAAAGGGACTTTCCACAGAGGTAATTATTAAAACGAAGCAGCGAAATCGACTCCGAATCGACTCCTGTCTGCGAATAGCATTAAGTAATTCAATTGAAACCAGAATATTAAAATTAGTGGAAAGTGTTCAACAGCAGAGAGGTCACATTAAATTAATTTAGGTAAGTTAATTTCTTTTTAATTTGACATTATAATCATGAAATAAATCCAGTATTTTATAATGGTTCTTAATGAGTATTATGTTAGTAAAAACTAGGGGGCTGCGAAAATATTTTAGGATATTTAGGGAGACGCGAGTAATAAAAGGTTAAGAACCACTGTTATAGCCGAAACGTTAATAAAGCCCTTTTTTTTTACATTACAAATCGATGACACTCAAGAGAATAATTGCTGACAGATTTCCTTACGCGATACTTATCATGAGCTATTACCTACTGACATTTATCGCGTGTATACTGTATACAGTATACCCCTCTTTACTGTTCCGAGCCAGTACGCGGTCAACTATTCTTCCTCTTATCACTGAAGATAAATCAAATGGTAATGAAAGGTAACGTAGAAGACTGCTAACAAGGACTGTATCTTTCAGTTACAAAAGTTACTTAAACTACTTTCATAATATGTTCATACGTCAAATCATGTTATCTGCAGATATCACTTTTGATTAATGCCTACAAAATGTTATATATTAATATGTTATCTTATCCATAACAAACGAAAACTATATTTATTTGTTATTCAACATTTTTGTTAGCAAGAATTTCTATAGTAAGATTTAGTTAGAAAGGAATAAACTTTTTTTATATTTTTTACAGTCAAAAATGATAGTATTTTACTGTATTATAAGTATAAATGTTATTTTATAAGTATTGATAATACCTACAGGCGCAAGTAAACTGACTTGGTGGACGAATACCTGAAAGTAGATCAGGTAAATTTTCTAAGTGTCAGACAAGGCCCGTCTTATGAAAATTGGCCTGCAGTATCATTCGACCCTCTCTCTCTCTCTCTCTGAGCATAAATTTCAATAACTATTCTCATTTTATTCAGCCACGTACTCTGACAAACAAACAAAAATGTATTCATTTGTTTAAAGGTTGTTTTAAGGTTGTCCCAAGTAAAAATGGCATCTTTGGATCTAAGTTTAACAGTTGGAATATACATCTATATTATAAATGTATACCCTGGGTGCCTCGTTGTCACACTCATACTACTTTTAGAACCGTGACTCACAGTTTGGGAACCACTGTACCAGGCTATTCGACTATCATTTTGTTGTAACAGGGGCTTCCCCTTTTCACTGACTGGGATGATTTAGCTTTTGGTATTGTGTCGGTTATATATAAAACTGGTTTGTAAGTCGTGTGCTGACTTAATCAGCTGGCTTGAAAAGTGTATTTCATATATCCTTAATAAATTAATAATATTATTAATAAGGTTGTTTCTATCCTCTTAATTTGTGCACGTCAGTCCTGTTCTCTTAAATACGACCCGTCTCGTTGTCGTAGTTAGCTAACGCGCTGGTTTCGTGTTGAGCTAAACTGCTGAGGACGGGGAAATCGAGGCTCGAATCTCGCTTGGGTGAACTGGGGTGGTTTTCCCAAAATGTTTCTCCACTCTCTTTCCCCAAAATGCGGGTTCACTTCCTCTATATTCAACCTTCCCAAACCCTAACTCATTAGAGTAATTAGTACATAAGCTCATAATCCGAAAGGGTAGGAAGTTGTGGTGCTAAGTATTATCTTAATTACATGTTCGTACTTGTCATTGGTCGAGAGCGTCAAGTTTCATTAGACATTGACCGCATTGACCGCATTGCATTGACCGATCAACCTATTACCATAGAGAGAGAGATTTATTCGGGAAGATTTTTATAAATATCATTTCCGTGATACGACTACAGGTAATATTTATCTGATTAAAGTTGTTCGAAGTTAATTAAAAGGTATATTTCCAGTCGCTAATAAATACCGCCACCTGCGTTTAAATAACTGCCTGTAACATTCTATTCTTATTAATAACTTTAAAGTTTGTTTAGGAATGGTTTTAAATAATAAATACCCGCCTCGGTGGCGTAGTTGGCTAACGCGCTAGTCGTGCTGAGCTCAACCGCTGAGGACGGGGAGATCGAGGTTCGAATCTCGGTCAGGTGAACTGGGGGTGGTTTTTGCTAAATTGTTTTTACTCCCCCTCCACGCAAATGCGGGTTCACTACCTCTAATTCATCCTTCCCAATTCCTAATCCATTAACGTAATTAGTACTTAAAGCGTATAACCCGAACGGGTAGTAAGACGCGCTGCTAAATAATAATAATAATAATAATAATAAATAGTAAAACTTTATCACCCGAGAAAATGTAAAACATATATATTGTTTTCGATATTTTTTCTTCACTTTTTTTCTTTTTCTTTTTAATGTCGATGAATCTTGTAAACTGTTTATCTTCGATTCCACTTTTCGCTTTTCCATGACCAATCTTTTCAAGGACATGCAAGGGTGGTATTTTAGTGCGGAGGGGCTATGTTTGCTCTTTGTTAGAATCTCAGCCGCCCTTTCCAACTTTCATAACCCTCCTTTCACCCCCCCTCCCCCCTACACCTCAATAACATCACCCATTCTCATACCTCCCCTTCCCAATGAACAAGCAGCAGCAGGTCAGTCGTAGTATGTTGAAGAACTAGGGACCAGGGAGGAAATTTTACGCCATCTGGCAGCCTGGCCGGATTCTATTCGTGTTGGTTCAAGTTTATGAACGCGTCCCTTTGGGGAGGTATTCTTGTGTCGGTCGTGTTCGACAGGTGTTTTCGAGTACAAAGTGGGAAGGAACATTTTCTCAAGGTTGTGTCGGCGAAAAAGTTTCAAGTTTGATGTAATATGTATGTAAATTAAATTGCTGCAAATGTTCATTTTTACTGACATTTATACGCGTTTGTTGAGTAAGCGTGGTTTACCAAACTAAGTTTTACCAAGTTTTACTTTAGTTAATATCCTCCCTCCCCAAATCTGTATGCTTTTAATAACGCCCACAAGAATATCCTTAATCAATAAACTATATTTTTCAATTTACCTATATCTTTTTTTATTCAATTGAATTAATTGAAGTTTTTAAATTAAAAGTGTATTGGTGCTACTGTGTTATTGCATATAGGTAGAGCAAATTGTTGCTTCAGAATCAAAATATAAACAGATGTATTATATTTTTGTCTTTCAGTAACATTAAGGTGAGTGTTTTTTTACATATGTTCCCGTAATTCAGAAAATAGGATTTCAAAATATGCTTAACATTGTGAATATTTTAAAACTGCAACTTACATAAATTTACAATTCTAAGTAAATGTTGAGATTTTGCTTTTGGTAATTTGTAACTGATATGTTCTTTCTTACTCGTTCCCTATTTGACCAAACTTAGACATGCTTCACACTAAATCACATGGGAATGTATTTACGTTGATTACCGGGCCAAGAATGTTCAACTGTGTAACGAGGACAATTTAAATATATGGTTTGAACATGTTCACCCTGGCAACACATCGCGGTACGCCACTGAAAAATATAATTATTGTAAAAAAAAAACATTATACCTAATTCTTGTATGTGTATACACAGACTACTAATTTCTCACACAATTTTAAATGTTTATAACGAGTACAATATTTTACTCTCATACATTTTTATTAAAAAATAATAATATTAGCACCGCGTCTTACTACCCGTTCGGGTTATACGCTTTAAGTATTAATTACGCTAATGGATTAGGAATTGGGTAGGTTAAATTAGAGGAAGTTAACACGCATTTGCGTGGAGGGAGAGTGGAAAACAATTTAGGAAAAACCACCCTCAATTCACCTGACCGAGATTCGAACCTCCATCTCCCCGTCCTCAGCTGTTGAGCTCAACACGACTAGCAAGTTAGCCAACTACGCCACCGAGGCGGGTCCATTTCTATTTTCAAGAATCAACCGAATCGCCCTTTAACTTATTCAATTCGGCGAATATGTATTTCATTTATGACCGGGAAAATGAATGTTGTATATTTGGTCAACCTCAAAACGTTCAAACTCGACGACGAATACACGTAACAGCTCGGCAACGAAGTAAATCACTAAAATACTTTTCATTCTCTTGCGTGTGGATAAAATATCAGAACGTCAAGGAGAAAAACAAACATTATCATACAGTATTCATTGCTTCGAAAACGTTAATTTATACCACAAAACTTACTCCTAGGTTTCCCGTAATATTCTCTTCCATGAGATTTACAAAGTTATTTCATTTCAAATCGTCACGTGGAAATTTTTGTTGGTGGTACACACCTTACGACAAAATAATGTTATATTAATACTTATTTTACAAGTTTAGGCCCACTGTCTTTACTAACATGTATGTATACACATGAACATTAATTTACTTATTTAAAATTGTTAATGGTGTGTGATGTTAACGTTTAAGCTGTATAAGCTTAAAACAAATCATGAAATCATCCTAAATATGGCGACCATTTTAAACACACTGAGTGTACCATTTTTATGGAAACTGCTCTTCCCGACTATTTTCAAAGCGCCATAAAGGACTGGAATCGCTGGCAGCAGATGTGTGGGATGATCTTCTCGAAGAATAGTGGGGAAAGGGAGGGGAGGGTACTAGAACCTTTTTGGGAGGGAGGAATAGATTCAAGGGAAAACACAATCGCTAAAAATCTTTGCTCTGGTTTTACTCGAAAGGAAACGTCGAAGGGGATTGTTTGGGAACACGGCTCTTTTTTCTCTTTCTGCCAGCACATGATTTCATCTGGAAAACTATTTGACACGTAGCACCAAAGTTGATGTATATGTGTGTTTCATTTGTTATTCAATCTTTATTGATTTGATTGATTATAATTAAGGACAAATGCTTAATATCTGTTCCAATTAAAATTATAAAGTTGTATAAAATGTTTGTGAACTCAATTTATTAGAAAGAGAAGTATTTAGCCCTTTTTACTTTCTCTTGAACCCTCAGAGAGAGAAGTATTGTGAAGTAAAAAAAAAAAAAAAAATCGAACACGAGATTTTGATAAATGTAGACGTTTCATGACACCCAGAAGTCAAAAATGTTGTTTTCGCTATGCCGTCTGTCTCTCTTTGCCTGTCTATATCTCGGACCAGAGCCAAAACCATTTTACCGATAGAGTTAAAAGTTGGTATGTAGGGTTTTCATAAGCCCCCCCCCCCCCCC
>CABFVX010008718.1:0-22395 GCA_902151425.1 Timema shepardi | reverse complement strand
GAGATGGTGGATATAGATAGATCAATATCTAGATAGGGTGAAATGAGGTGGTGGATATAGCTAGATCAATATCTGGATAGGGTGTATTTAATTATGGGGAGACTGTCAGAAATAGGTGAAGCTCTAATGAATGAAGAGAAAACTCAGCTTGATTAACATTGTATGGACTGCGGAGTCCACCACACAGCTTAGGCCAAACCAGTAGCTCATCATTTAACGGCAGCTAAGCTTATTTGCTGATCAATATTTGCATGCCTCAGCTGGACCTAGCTCATCCTTTACATACTTGATCACTGGATACCAGTTGTGTTCTCTTGTATCTTGTATTACGAAACCCTTCCTTGACCTCTGACAAGACATCTTGTGAATGTGGGGAATGCCAGGCCTCCACCGTGGTTCGGATTCCTCGTTAAACTGTAGGTCCTCCATTTTCATCTCACTATCACCCTACCATTACACATTAGCGTAAGTGCGTATAGCCCGAACAGGTAGTAAGAACCGGTGCTAATAATAATAATAATAATAATAATAATAATAATAATAATAATAATAATAATAATAATAATGGTATCTTGTATCACCACCACAGAACCATCTTCCGTCCATTCCCTATGCATCAAGACCAAGTTGATTTCACTTATATCTTGTTTATATCTGTCTATCTCTTTAACAAGTGCACGGCTTTCAAACAAACTCTCGAGAAACAGATTTATCTAACAGAAAAATACACGCTCTATTTTCTTGATATTAAATTTTCCTATTTTACCCACAGTATGTGGCCAGGAGTCTAAATTAACTTAATCTTTTACTCTCCTTTCAAAACCAAATTGCAATTTAAATAGGTCCTAGAAAATCCTTGATATTCCTTATTTTTGAATTAGTTCTACTTGTTATCGATGAAATTTAGCACATCCCTTGTATTATCATGGACAGACGTAAATGTTTGTTCAGTCGGGGTTAAGTGTGTGGTGATTTTTTCCTCGGTGATGTGTTTCTTTACTCTCTTGTGTCTTATTGCGTCGTGATGTGGTCTGTGTCCAGTTTTAGGAGGGGAGGACGGTTGGAGGGGGCGATAATTGAAGGAAGAGTTTAGTGGGTGTGAGGCTGCTGATGTGGAAAAGTCTCGTATTCTTTTGAGGAAGAGGATTCTTGTCTGAGGATGTCTGTGAAATCCTAGGTCAGGTGGTCCCAGGGGAACGAGGTGGAGGAGATGATGAACGGTGGCTGGAGAGGAGAGATAAGAATAGAGTATATTGAGGACGTGGGTGAAGTAAGGTATTGGAATGAGGGTGGAAGAGGGAGTTTGTTGTTTTGGAGTAAGTGGCGTTTTCCCTCCTCTTCTTCCTCACTCCTTGGAATGGGTCATGGAGAGATGCTCTGAATTATCTTGATGAGTTCTGTAGAAGCATTAATGAAGACAACAATAAGTGCTATCACTTAAGGTCAAGGATGCAGCAGTGGCCAGCCAATGGTAAGGTCGGGAAACCAGGCAGCTGGACTATGACACTACTTCAGAGCTTAGAGGAACACAAATTTCTATTTAAAAATCATTCCGTTTATTTAATCTCTGATCCTCCGAATGATTATACAAAGTGTCCCTGATTCATTTATATAGAGAATACTGTTTACTATCCTTGTAAGGGCCACAAACAAACATACAAAATACAACAAATACAATTAAATTCAAAGAAGAGGATTAGTATTATCATATTTATGAATAAAATACTTTAACACATATCCTTTCTCATGGGATGATGTTGGATAGATTTACATACGCTTGCCATGCTGTCGACAAGAAAATATGATAAAGTACATCTATATTACAAATTCTCATAAAAATATTAACTGATCTTAAATAATATAATCATACCGAAGGTATTTAAATAAAAAATGCCTTAGTATCTACTCACCGTTTCAAGATGTTCTTCGTTTGATTAGCCATATGGTAGAAGAAGAAATTATTCAAAAATGGCAGCCACACGTGCTTTCATTATAACACCTGATAGAGTAAGAAGTATAATATGGACTTGACCGAGTGACCCACTTCACGTCTGANGTTCTTCGTTTGATTAGCCATATGGTAGAAGAAGAAATTATTCAAAAATGGCAGCCACACGTGCTTTCATTATAACACCTGATAGAGTAAGAAGTATAATATGGACTTGACCGAGTGACCCACTTCACGTCTGAAGCCTAGCGGCGTTTCAACGAACCTTACCTTCCCCTCACACCGCGAGCTGTTCTCCCTCCTTTGTTTTCCTTTCACCTTGCCTTCATCTGTATTTCTCCTTTCTATATTCCTGAGTTTATCACTCTTTTTGCTTTGTTCCGTTCTATCAGATTGGGACTATATATACAGCTAATCCCGGATTCATGACACAGAGCCGTTCTACTACAACTAAGCGTCGAAGGAGGAACTTCTGCACCATCACGTAACCAAGGAGAGCGATGACCATGGAGTCTAGGCCATCAGATACACCGTTATCTGGGCGAGGACGTCTCGCCTGGAGTACTTGAGTATCCTGAAATCGTCGATAAGTCCAGAGTCTAGTTATTGTTCAAAAACTAGACAATGTAGATCTAGATTTTTTTTTGTTATATATATTTTTTGTCGAAGCTTTTTTTTCTTAATTTTGAAAGTATGTTAAATGGATAGTTAATTCAGTTAAAGTTTAGTTGACTTCAAGATGGAAGTGTTTCTGTTAATTCATTAAATATTGTGTCCTGCAGTCTGAAGGGCAAGTCTAATTTTAGTGACTTACCAGGTCAAGTCCTAGCTACTATTTTGTATCCTTATAATACAGTTTTTACATTATGATCCTCTGGCTTAGAAAGTTGTAATGCCTTAGTTATAGACTTGTAAACTTCCACAAGTTCTATTAACCTATTTTGAACCAATGTTTATCTGACGCCGTGTACGTCGTATGCAACTGTTTAATTTTATGGATGGCTACAACCAGGCTGTCTCTCTTGTTTTCCATATTACAGTTCAGTTAATGGAAATCAATATTATGGGTGGGTCAAGGACTCACGCTTCTCGTGCTGTATTAGCTTCGGTGATCAAACCAGGGAACTGCACTAGAGTCATAGTGGGGTCCGCGCAAATAATACCCTTTTTCTATTTGCCTGTTTTTTGACTCCTATTGTTTAGGTTTTGCCCTTAGTGTAATTGCAATTAGAATAGTATGTACTGTTGAATGCTCAGGCAGTACCAACAGAGAATATTACCAGCCATAGTACCATTTGCTGACACCTGTTTACTAGCCATCAACCACTGTAGCCAACAGATCTTTCTGTTGCGTATCATTATCCGAAATGTTTAAAGGATATTATTTAAAATATCCAATCAAGCAAAACTGATTAAAATTTACATGTATATCTTGTTTAATACCTTCAGTTAGTAACTATTAAATTTTCTCCATTTTAGAAAAACTTCTAATTGTGGCCTGGCGCCTGCACTGCCCTTGTAGCCACAGTTGACACATCACTACTCTCAAGTCTTATTGTTTTCATCAAACTTCAAAAGTATTACCTTCAATACTATTGTAAAGCTTAATTTTTGTTATACATGTTTTATTTAATAAGTCTATTTATTGTTAAACATAATTATTTTCTGTTATAAATTGTATAATCTGTAGAACAACTTACTATCTATTTGTGTAAAAAAAATGCTCTTTAAAAAGGGCTACGAAAGCAATTGTAGTGAAGATATTTTCAAAGTCAGCAGTTTCGTGTTGCGACAACTTTTCGTCTACAGGTTGACCGATCTTGATGGCGAGGAGGTGGAAGGGACGTTTTAAGAATCCTAATTGCAACGCGTACGTCTTCCCGAAACATTTAAAGTTGATAAAATACTACGTGTCAAGGGTAAAGGCACCAGAAAGCAATTATGCGTGAAGTAGAAAGGTTACCCCGCCAAGTATAATTCTTGGATTCCTGCCATTTGCGTCTGCACCCTACCATGAAGGACATGTTTACCTCCACTTTGCCGAGCAACAGCTCTATGGGATATTTCCCGAAAAATACCCTCACAAATTTAACCACGCAACTGCCTTACCATCTTACACTCGAAGGCCAGAGGAAAGTCGCTCTGGTTGAAATTCAATATCCGTGTTCTTTCACCACCGTACCAGAGGGCCAAAATATTGTATGGTACAACTGGGTGGATGCTAATGGCGTGGAACAAATATTCAAGGATCATATCCCTCCTGCAAACTACAGCACTATCAATGAATTGATCAAAGCTCTAAACTAAGTAGAGGCGTTTAAAGGGGATTCAAAAGTTGTATTAAAGTACACAAACCCCACCAAAAAAGTGGACGTTGTCTCTTCTTCATCAAATATACATCTGCTGACTCTATCAAGTCAACTAAGTCTACAGCTAAATTTCTATCCTCTGACTAATCTGATCAAAGTCCCAAAGTCACCGTACGCCGCCAACATTCTACTAGGATTTCTCTCGCAAATGTACATCTACACGGATATCGTAAATCCTCAGCCCGTGGGTGATGTTGTGGCACCGCTATTACGTATCGTCGATATAAACAACATAAACTTTCTCTGCGGCTTACATAAGACAATTAGCCATGATCCGTTGCACATTTCCGTACTTATAAGGGAAATTGAAAGCCTAGAAATCAATATAAGAACAGACACGTGTGAGCCTGTACCAATCGAGTCTAGAAAAGTGTACGTGAAACTTCGTTTTCGACGCCGCTTAACATGAACTGTCCCTACCAAAGATACTGCGTCAACCAGGCTGGAACAGGTATCTTCGATCTACCACGATGTTCCCTATCAACGAAGTCATGGGATAGGAAGTTTTTTCAGCGGCCTTTTCAAAAGCGTCGTACCGTAGCTTAGAAGCGGCGCTAAGGCCATTGAATAACAGGCGCTTCATACGGGTATCGAAGTGCTCTCCGACATTGCAAACCAGCGTCGTCCTTTCAAAGAGGCGCTACGGCACCTTGTCGGCGAGGCTGGAACTAATCTGAAACGCAAGGTGGAGCAGAATATAGACACACTGATGACAAGCGCAGGGTATAAAGGGTGTCATAAGAAGCACCGACGTCAGTCTGCTGTCATTGCCCGACATAAAAAGATCAATAAGGAAGTGGTAGATATTTTCAGTTAAAATGCCGTTTCTTCACCCTCCGTCTTGCAAGTGTGCCAGCAGTTAACTCGATATCTTTTCAGTCTCACCCACCCAAAACAGTATTAAAAGTGGGCAATAGCTCCAGTACAAACCTGTCTCTTCCCTCACCGATGATTCGCTCATCTAATTTACCGTTGCCGGACAAGGCGAGTTCTATATCGATCTTTCACAGACTATGCACTATCTCAGGGTGGCCATCATGAAATCCGACGGTGGCACTGTCACATAGGTGGATCAAATCGTACCCCGTCAACAAATGGTTGCATTTGCTATTCACACAGGTGGGTGTGTTTTCAAACCAAAAACTAGTCTCATCGCCCAACAACACGTATGCTTATAGACGTTGCTGAATTACAACAGTGAAGCCAAAAGAACACATTTGATTTGTGATATGTGATTCGCAGACAACACCAGAACATTTGAGGAGGCTAAAGTTGGCAACAAGGGATTTGAGGCCCGTCGCAGTCTCACCACAAAAAGTAAGACGGTGGATCTTTTGGGGTATCTACACGGTGACATGTTTAACCAAGACAAATAACTTTTGAACGGCAGCGAACTCAGAGTCAAGTTGGTCCGTTCCAGAGACGGGTTTAGTCTTATGGCTGTCCCTGAACTTCCTCACTTTAAGGTTCACATCACTGAAGTCGGCCTTCTAGTACGACGTTTCAAAGTAGCACCTTCTATACTGTTGGCACATGCCAAAGCATTAAACGTCAGTTCCGCAAAGTATCCCCTCACCCGTGTGGAACTAAAAACACTCACTATGCCTACGGATGTGCAAGGGAAATCACTGGACAACGTATTCTCCGGACAGTTACCCAAACGATGCATCGTGGGATTTGTATCAAACGCGGCGTTCAACGGAGACGCCACAAAGAATATGTTCAAATTTCAAACCTATGGCATAAACCATTTCTCGCTGTACGTGGACAGGGAACATGTGCCGTCGAAACAGCTAATGCCTGATTTTTCAAACCGCATTTATGTCATGTCCTACCACACACCGTTTTCTGGAAAGAGTATCCACTTCATGAACGAAGGTAGCGACATCACACGGGAAGCTTCCCCTAAGGGATATAATCTCATGGCTTTCAATCTCACACCTAAACTGTCCACCCACATGACATTTCATTGGAATTTGTCGAGGCATGGCTATCTGAAAATCGAAGTGAGCTTCACCAGAACTTTCACTGAAACAGTCAACTGTATCGTGCACTGAGAGTTTTCCAACATCATCAACATTGACAAGGACAGAAACGTCGTGACCGATTATGGGAGTTAATATAAACGGCTTACCGCCTCAGAAAAGAAAGAAAATTCTAGTCAAATACACGTCTACACCCATCGTAGATCTGTACGACAGAGGTCGTCTTTGAAAACACTAAAATTGGGCCGCACCATGTGCATGGCACATAGTTCTGTATTGAATTTCTGTTAGGCCTCTATCGTTTGGGGACTTAGAGATTGGATTATTAAAGATGGACTCGCACACCATAAGACGTGGGCTGAAAAAAAAAACAGTGGTTCCGTTCTGTGCGATTGGGTATTTTCCCTGCTGATCAACTACCTATAAGAATAGCTCGGACTTTCACTCTAGTCATCAACACTGATCCACACACCAATCCTGGGATGCGTTGCGATGCGTCTTTATCGACAAAAAACGGCGTGTGATAATATTTTGACAGTTATGGTTTTCCGCTCCGTATAAAGTCACATCGAGCATTTATAGTCAAAAACACTTCCCGCACGTCTCATAGCACGATACAACTTCAAAGCATATCTTCAGACGTTTGCGGCCATTACTGTCTCGTGTACTTTCTCTATAGCGCCCAGAACATTCCGATTAAAACTTTCCTAAGCCTATTCTCTCCCGCCAATCATACAGGCAACGACGCTAAGGTGGTGAGATATTACAACACATTTTTCAAGACTGTAGGGTCCTGCCACCTCCCAAGAGGTTGCGTCCAAGCAGCGTGCACCTGTAAAAGGGGTGTCCCGGCGGCGTGCCGACCATAACCATGACAGTTGTCAAAACAAACAAAAATCATGAAAGGTAAAGACGTTTGCGCCTTCAAAGCATAGCCCGTGAAGCCGCTTGCCATCAGCAGCATTTTTAACAGTTTGTTACCGGTGGACGGAGTCGACGCCAAGCAAGTAATCGTCGGCATGAGCGTCAAGAACAACTTTACACCCTATGTCCAGCTAGAAAAATGTGGAGGGAACTGTGCCGTGTTAAACCATACAGAGTGGCAAGACCTGGGCAGCAACAAGTCGGTCATATCAAAGTTTTTCAACAACACGCAACCCCCTCAGAAGATTAGTCTGACTAATCATGAAATCTCTCTGAGACGCATGTGCGTTGACCGTATGGCTGTCATCAGTGAGAAACAAGACGCCGGACTCAATCGAGTCGCCTATCTAGCACCTAGCTGGGCGTGTCTTTGTGATACATGGGACCTCTTCGACGTTGCCATCAACTGACGGTATATTTGATTGACACCCGTTGCACGCTATTGCAACAGTTTGATCGAAACACTCGTCGTGGATGTATGCTACACGCTTACAGAATCAGCGGATGTCATCGATCTCTAGCATCCTACGATGAAACGCATATCAAAAACCTGGATCTTATCAGTGCTACCTACTATACACGTCAAGTTGTCGGTTTGGACTATTACATGCAGGATTGTGAAATAAAAACAATTTTACAAACGCATCTTAGAGACACTGTAGAAAAACGTATGAATGAATATATGAGGCATTCCTGTAAAAGTGTATAATAAATATTACTTATGATATTAATGTTTAATAAATATATGTTTTGTAATATCGTGTTTTAGACACGAAAAACCTTTCTGTTCCCCTTACACGTAGATACGAGTCTCGACTTGTCGAGCTATCACCAAACATGAATAGGGTCAATGACCTACTTCACAGTTTCAAGATCACGATCTATTCTTGTCTTGTCGTCCCGCCAAACTGGCACCAGTCATCAGGGAAAACCCATTGCGACATCATTCAATGTTACGATCTATTATTGTCCCGACTTGTCTTGTCAACCCACCAACTGGCGGTATGAGTCACCGAAAAAAAACCATTATCACATAAGGGTTGCGACACATACCTCTAAGGAGGGGGGAATAGAAAGGAGTCTCAAGGCAGGGGAATCATTTATCACACTCTACTCCAAATGGTCGTCAGGAGAGGTTCGTGCTGTTTGTTCCGGGCAGTCCATCAGAGTCTTGTGACAGGGAGCCAATGTTAATTCTACGCCACGCTACCATCAGAAGATCTTCGCGCTCCATGACGAGGGAGGAACGCCCGATACCGTGGACCTCATGCCAATAAATAAATAAAAAAACTCCAACGCCCCAATACTACCCAATAATTATTTTTCAATCAGCAATAATCAATTATCAATCATCAAGAACCAACATGTCCGAGGCGGTAGACAAGGGGGGTGGTAGGTGAAGGTTGGTAGGGGAGGGGGTAGTATGGTATTGGTAGGGGAGGGGGGTGGGGGTGGTAGGGATGGATGGATGGAAATTTCGTAACCCAACAAGTTTGGAACACGGTAAAAGAGGTCAAGAGGTGGGGAGGAGGGCCGGAGGGCCGTAGGGGAAGGGGAAAATCAACAGCCAATCAGAGAGCGAGCAGGCGTGGTCACGTGACCAATTTCAGCCAATAGGAAATGTCTGGGTCATCATACCAGCTACTTGCCAAATAATGTTTTATACAATCCAAATTATGATTTCAAAGTTTTATGCTAAGTGTCTTCCACAAGTTATTTGTGGTTATGGTTGGCGTTATAGATATTTTAGGAACTTAAATATTAAATTTGCATTAGATTTAAATTTAAGGTTAGGATAATTTATGGTATCCACTTTTTGTGAAAATAAGTTTATTTTTAAAACGTACACAGGATAGGTTATTTAAAAATCTATTTGGTTATTGTAATAAATATGGCTATAATATGTCTGTTCACATCAGGCTTTTTACCCATTATTATAATTTGTCACTGTAAAACGAAAAGTTATAAGGAGCTATAATTGCTACAACATGAGATAATCCTGTACACTTCATACATCAAACAAAATCCATATACAGTTTAATAATGCGTACTTTTATTCCAGTGGTACTCAAACGTTTTATTTCACGTACCACAAGATAAATTCTTCAACTTTCACCCCCAAAGTTGTTGGTGCATAAGGCAGGTATTACATATTATATAATTTATATCTAGGAGTAAGAGAGAGAGAGAGATAAACTGGAGATCCCTGATCGCTTGTCCTCGCATCCAGGTCTCTTGTGGATAGCCCTAAATAGGGAGCTGATTATTCAAGTCTTATCATTAAATTGTATATATATATATATNATATATATATATATATATATATATATACATATGATGGGACGGGTGAAAAGAGCCCTTACCTTCCCCAATACCAAAATTGAGTTATTAATTGATTGCTGTAGAGGATTACATTCTGAATTCGATTGTGTTTTTAGATTTTCTTTATCTAATAAAATGACTGATCCATGATGTTTAAAATCTTAAACATATAATAACCCTTTTTGATAAAACTTCGATTAAATTTGTATGTATTAAACTTACTAAAACAAAATATCTCTCACCTATTTCAGCATTTTATATATCGTGTAAAATATGAAATATAAACTATATTTAGTTGATCAGAAAGATGCTAGGAAGCTTTTCTAAAAACACGGTATTTTGACCCAACAAACTTAAATTGGCTCACCTAAACATTTTGTTCATGGAAGATAAGGTATATTTCCCTGCGTCCCATCACACACACACACATATATATTTACAAACAATTAACGTATTCCCCAAGATGTCTTCCCAGGGGGTACGCTTACCCCAAGTTGAATACCACTGCTAGTTAATATCCCATAACTCATAATTCTAACCTTTGTGTTTTGTAACTGAAATTAATAGATTAGTCTATACGCTTGTATTTTAAGATATAATATCTACTTTTTAAACATAGCTTAATAAAGTTTGTTATAAATAATTGTGCTTAGAGTAGTTCGATGAACTTGTGTATATAAGCTATGGGCCTACTTAATGTTTGATTCTGAGACTCTTTCCAGATTACCGTAACATTTTCAATAAACACTAATGGGTCTCACGCATAATTTTGGATACATCTACTCTTGAAAATGAAACATCAGTTTTGATCGCATGCAGTAAAAATTGGTAATAGTAAGAAATCGTTTATATAAAACAAAATCATTTCATTCATATGAAGATCATAGCACTGTTTGAAATATATATTTAATAAAAATTGATAACCATTCGTATGTGCCATTCAGCTGTATAGATAAGTTAAAGAAACTCTTTAATAGTTCACAAATCAATATCTATGTGCCATAGAACTCCAATAATTCATTCAATAAAACACTGTCCAGATGTTCAGAACAAATATGTAACATATTTTTAATATTTTTATGTAAAAATTAACACTTATAATTATATCATTGGCTAAAGCTGCAAGGTTTAATCAAATGGTTCAACATATCATTTAGGTAGAATGGGCAACTTAGGGTGAACTGTATTGCAATCATAATGTATTACAATGTGTAACATATATTTATGTATATTTATTGTACTATTCTATACATTTATAAGTATATTACAATTTCTTATAGATTATCTCAACATTTTTATCTTTAAAATAAAGGTTTAGTTGACAGATCTTTATATATAGCATGTATCTATCAAACATAAACTTATTTTTAACAAAACTTTAATAAAATATCTACATCATACGAGTACGTTGAAATTACATATAGCTAAAACAGGATTGAGGGACGTGATGACCCTTAGTAAATTATAATCTAGCATAATATCCTTTCTATTGCTTTCATAGAAGACATAATAGTTCTTAGTAGCTTGTGGCCATTTTTTTCCGCTTGTATGTATGTTATAAGCAACATACAGTATCTTGAGATGAGCCTGCGCCGATTAGGGTGAAAATGGAGGGATGGAGAGGGAAGGACAATATGTTTGGCTTGGGAGAAAGGATAAGAAAGTGTTTCCTTGCAGATAGCGTTCAGCAATTTTATAAGTAGTGGACAATTTTTGTACAGTATAATCCTCGTGTTATTAAGACATTGTAGCGTATATTCTGTTTTAATGTTTGTTATTTTAATTGTACTTTCCATCAGTGGCGGCTCGTGTATAGGCGCTGCGGAACGGCAGCACCCCCTATTTCCACTTGATATTATCGATAACATTTAATATACTGAATCTCTTTTTCTTTAATTCTTTATTTATTTTTGTAGTACAATATATATTCCTTAAGCTTAATGTCAGTACTTCAGTAGCCATCCCCCAGTTTATGAAAAATATACAAAATCTTTGTATGGAACTGTGCGCTTCACAGTGCCAGTGACATGATGTTTGACTGTTGTGCGCATGCGCACATAGGAGGGGAGTGGGGAGGAAGACGGAACTGCCAGGTAGAGAGAGCACTGTTTCTCTCCCAGTGCCGGCTCTGGCATGATGGTAGAAGGAAGTTTTTTTTTACTCAGCGTGTGTTGTACTTAAAAACCGTGTACCATTTTCTTGAATGAGATAAAGTGTAGAGTTAGATTATTATTCTGCTTCCAGCTATTCTATTTGATTCATTTTTTTTTTCGGTTCTTTTATTTAACAGAAAACTTTAACCATGGCCTTGCATCCCCAAGAAATAATTTCTGTGACTAAGTGAACTTCAACAGCTTAAGTTTTCACAGCTATCCCTCCATTAGAAGGTTAAAGTTAAGAAAAAAATGCCATCCAATACCTGATATTCTAATATCTCAGCCAGGCAAGAGCAACAACGAGAAATATATTCATAGCTTTAATTCTGAATGGTACCAACAGAAAAGTTGGTTTTGGGGCTGTGAAGTAAAAAAAAATGCACTGTTTTGCTTCCCGGGTTAGCAGCACCCACACTAATTTTAGCTACGAGCCCCCACTGACTTTCATTAAGGCCTAGTATATCTCACATTAATTTGTGTGAAGTCATTTCACATTGAAATACATGTTCACTGATAGGGCCTCATAGTAATGTAAAATATTTTATTCATATTGTGAAGTAAATTAATGTGGCCTAACCTCTTAATTTTAAGATTTTATCTGAATTTTATCTAATAAGTCATCAAAAAGTTCCCAATCGCCATTATGCTTTCTGCAGAATGAAACGTAATAGCCAACTTAATTGGGCCTGTAAAGATCTCTTCCTAAATACCCAATCAAACCACGCAAAACATAATTCATATTATTAATTACTAGGGCTGTAGGTATGTCACATAGAAGTATTTTCAAGTCATTAGTATGGCTTTCCAAAAAGTCAATCAACTCAATAATTAAATAGTAGTTAGATAACTGTTTGGTTACGTGTCTGACTCCAAAGCACTCTTTGTGACCATCCACTATTTCATAATCTTTCATAAGCACACTGTCATCTATAATAGTTCTACATGTGGTGTAGCCGTCTTCAAATATTTTATTGTGTAGTAGATCCTCAAGATTCAACAGTTCTTCACGTTTGCAGTGCACAGCAACACTTGCATATTTCGCTATTCTTATCTTGTCAGGGCACTCATCAGAACTACAAAATGTTGTACATGTTTGAATTTAAAAAGAAGTCATAATTTATTGTTGAGCCAGAAACACTCTTTCATTTCTAGAACAATCTATGAACGTTGATTGACATAAAGGGTCTTGCGTACTATTTGTTTCAACACTTTGTCTTTTACTGACGTTTGGAAAGTTGTCAATTTCTCGAACATTTTTTACATTCCCATTTCTCTCCAAAACCTTCTTCCTCACCCTCTAAGGGATCAGAACACTCCCTAATTATATGGACAGCAACATTACAAATACTGCATTTATGTACACCAGTTGGTTCATTGCCTGCAACATATTTTGGGAAAACTGGATCATTGCTTGTATTTTTTGAGGTTGCAGGTGGAAACATTTGAGCAATTAAACTGCATGAATCTTTTGGCGCAGCAGCCAATTTTATTGCTCCTTCTGTGACCTTTATGGGATACATGACAAAATGATCCACTCTTAATGGAAGTACTTTTGAAGAAAATATTCTGTTTTTTATGTCATTGAACTACTTTTAACGGGATCACTGCTTGCTGTTTTGTCCCCATATCCAAAAATAGGAACCATTACCGCAGACCATAATGGAATAAAATTTGAAATTTAAACTCTATCATCAACTAAACTAGGAATAAATTGTTGATTACCTCAATCACCATTTTGGCGATCCATTATTTCTTTGCTTCTACTAATAATTTTCAAAATCCATGCTTTTGTTTATTCAAAATGTGTCTGCTCAAGAGTTTCGTTATCTTCTAAGTTTAGATCAGAATAATATTTCCTACTGAAAATACCTTCGTCATCTGGTTGCTCTTGTTCCCCAATAACAATAAGTTTCATTAATTTGTTTTTACTTATTTCACAAGGGGTATGTTCACCTTCATCATTATTCCCTTCCGTTTCATTTAAGGCTACAGTATTGATATCAGATAAGATTTCTTCCAGTGTTGTTTGTATAACCTTTCCCATAGCTCTAAGGTAGAAATGTTTAGTGCGCTAGATTTGTCCTTGCAAAGATTTCCACTTTGTTAGTAGTTTAATAAAATGTGCCCCATCACATCTTAAAAACGTGTTTGAAAGTCATTTGGATTAATTGGAAAATACCATTTTGCAGCATTGTCTTAAGTAATCTTTCAATGATCTATATTGTGTAAATGCTTTAAATGAAACGGATAATAAAGCAACGGACATATCTGCAACCACCATATCAGGTATTTTTGCGCCACTTCTGAGCCATTCTGTTAACCAGTGCTGAATACTATTTGCGTCATTCCTTTCCGACAGTATGCTGCCAACAGAATATTGCTGTCCACTCTATTTGTCATTCACAACTACTTCATACAAAAAATGTGAGATGATTTTGTACCTGAGGATCTCTTTATCTTTCTCACTAAAGAACCAGTCGCATCAATGCTAACTTGGGAGTGATGTGTTTTTCAGTATGAATGAAATACATGAATTTGTGACGAACTCCAGTAATGAATCAAAAATCGATCATAACCTATATCTCTTATCACACCCTGGTATAACTTGGTTGACTTAGCCATACTAAGAGCTACGACAGGATCTTTGTGCCATTTTGAAGAAACCACCTTTTCATTATTCACTACATTTAATACTTTGCATGTGCGAAGGTGACTTGATTCATAAGCTCCAAATTTCATTAGTTTATGAGCCATAAGTCACCTATCCATGTTTGGTTGTATACCTTGCTTACTAATCTTTGGAACGGCTTCTTCTCGTTGTATATTAGACAAATGGCATTTAGTATTTTCTGGATGAAGAAAAGTAAAATTATTATACTCCATCATATATAAATTAAATAACTACTTCTTTACCCACAGTGGGGTCCTCAAGAATATTACCATTTAAACTGATCCACAAACTTTACATGATCCAAGAATCGTGGCGTACACATTACCTGACTTATAGAATTTTGTTCGCTTGAATACAAGGGTGCAGGGAAGGGAAGTATGTTTCCAGAAGTGTTGGTAGATTAACGACAAGGGTGCAGGGAAGGGAAGTATGTTTCCATGCCATAAGTCGCCTATACATGTTTGGTTGTATACCTTCCTTGATCATCTTTGAAACGGCTTCTTCTCGTAGTGTATTAGACAAATGGCGTTTAATATTTTCCGGATGAGGAGAAGTAAATCTTCCATTATATATAAATTCAATGACTACTTCTTTACCCACAGTTGGCTCCTCAAGAATATTACCATTTAAAACTGATCCACAAACTTTACATGATCCAAGAATCGTGGCGTATCACATTACCTGACTTATAGATTTTTGCTCGCTTGAATACAAGGGTGCAAGGAAGGGAAGTATGTTTCCAGAAGTGTTGGTAGATTATATGAGTCTATCCACGTTGAAAAGTCAAGTAATTTCTGTGCTGTCTTTTGGGTTTAAATTTATCAGAACACCTGTATGAAATTTCATGTGATGCTATTCTAGAAAACTCTTCGGGTGGCAGGACAGCAATAAATCTGATACTTGAAGCTAAACTGTCTCCATCTGAGTTGGAATTACTCTTCATCTTTGCTACTACAATTTTCTAAAGTGTCTATAATATCCTCACTCGTATTATCAGCGCTAAGTGGTGAGGGTTGGTAACCTAAGTCAGCCCAAACATTATATCTACTCTTTTTGACATTGGTGTGAATCGCTACTGCTGAAATTACTCCCTCTAGCTCTTTACTAATATCATTCCAAATATTACTAGATTATACAGGGAGTCCCTCTTTTTCAGACAAAATAGAAGTTTTGAATTTCAATAAAGCTTCTATTGATAAAGGTTGATTAACTGTTTTTTCCCTCGGCATGTTGAAATTGTTGGATGTCTATGATTATGTATAACACAAGATGTAGCACAAACACTAGGAAAGGACCTCTTATCACTCCAACGGAGATAATGGCATAGCATTATAGTTATATACATCTGTAACAAATAAAATATACAATGAAAAATCATGACAACGTATGGTGCAATAATTATGTTTACGAGTTTCTTGTAACTTTAGTTTAATATTTCGCCAGTAAATAAAAAATGTTAACTTAAAATCTAAATTGGATCCTACCATGGGAAAATTAGCTTAACGTGATAAAAGTAAAACTATTAGATAAATGACTTGTATATTCAAAATCAAATTAAGTATTCAATTCAGCAACAACAAAAAATCTGCAAAAAGTTAATAATTTTTAAATTATTTAATTTGTTGTAAAACTTTGATTAAGATTTGGAAAATATGATAAAATCTTTTGTTTTTACCTTTTATCATATAAATACATATACAGTAAATAGCTTCTTTGGTGCTGACTGACAGTTCACAGCTGACTTCTGACAGTCAACATTTAGGCATATACCTTCATTTTGACTGTCAGAAGTGACAGCTGCTTAGCACATGTTTTTGCAGATCCTATGGTTCGGTGTAAGGATACATAATTTGGTCTGGTAACTTTTCAAAGCTGTCAGTCAGCCCTAAAGAAGCTATGGGGCTACTGTAGCTTTATTTTGAACGTTCTTTTATGAATAACGAACGTGACTGAATAACTCATCACTGTATTTACCCGAAACCTGCACCAATAAACGTGCATTTTTATTTGGCAGGAAGGAAGAGGAACTGCCCTATGTAACCAGAAAAAAATCTAAAATTGGACCCGGGCAATGAGGGTGGGCTTATAATTTAAAAAAAAAACATTTTTAGATAAGGGAGAAAATAAATATGTGACGTAGAGGTAAAAAGAGAACTCCATATAACCAATGAATCTTAAAAATTGAAGTTTCTAAGAGCGAATTGGAGAAAAGAGGATAGGGGGTTCAAAATTTTAAAAACTAATATTGAACAACTACTTCTCACTTTGGTATTAAACTTAAATTTTGCTGGCAGCTATAAAAAACCTCCAAATAAATCCTAAGGGCTGAAAATATTAAGAGTTTTAATATGATCTTCCAGGAACAAAAAAACAACACATTTTTAGTTGTGGTATATAATGTATTATTATTATTATTGAAAAACATGACGAAGTTGTAGTAAGGAAGCAGATATAAATTGATTAGAGAATTCAATATAATTCAATAGATTGATGAAACAAATAAAATTAATACTAGTGAATCATAATCAAGTTTCTAAAATGTCATTGTGAGTCAGTATAAGTGAATGATATTAATTTTCATATATGAATTAGACAAAAAACATTGAGTAAAAACATATTAAAATGTGAGTCAAATCACAACTTATACATTAAAAATATAACATTAAAAGTTAACATGAATTCATATACTGAAAGATCGTTAAACTTTGTATAATGTTGAATGAAAATGTTATTAAGATTGAATAATTATATTAAGGTTAACTGTAAGAACTGAAAATTGATAATGTAATAAAAAAAATGAGAAAAATAAATTGTTATTGAATTCTAAATTCCTTAGCTTATTCCCTTGCTCCTTGTGTGGCATCCGATAGATGGCCTTAATTGACATACATGTGACATGTTCGGCGAGCAACGTCGCCATCATCAGACTAAATCAGAAAAAACAAAGAAAACATGATAGGTTAAGGTTCAAGATAATAGGCGTTGGTCAAAAAGAAAGACCAAGTAAAACCGAATAGATATTGACTCTAAAATTAAACTAATGTGATGAATGAAATATCATATTTACCAGTGTGTACTGCCATGTGAGCTTTTCTGGTTTGAAAGCCAGAATAAAACTGATTAGAATCAGAACAGTAAAATAAAGAAAGACAATGTTTGTAATTAGAAACGTCTGGACAGTCAAATATAATGACAACATAGAAAAGGTACGAAATGACATTATGTGAGTGTAAGTTGTAAGTTGATACTGAATAGATAGATATTTATGGGGTGTGGAAAGAGAAAATGAAGTTGAGAAAAAGGAGGAAAATGGAAGGTCCAAATTTCTTCACGACGCTGGCCCGAACAGGTCATTATCTACTGGAAAGGAGGGCTGGAACATAGGTTATTTTAGTCTGGTATTGTTGGGGGAGTTTTCTCAAGGTGTTGATAAGGATTTGATTTTCAAATTGTGTTTGTTCATTAAGGACGTTTTTGCTGTTGAGTAGTTAAGTTTGAATGAAAATGTTTTCAGCAGTGTTCATGGCTGTACCTTTAGAAGAGCTGTAAAGTAATTTCATGCAGTTTTACATGGGGGTGGGTTGATGACCTGAGATTTTGAGATGTTAAGAGAATTTAGATTTGTTCTTGTCATATTTGAAATCATTGATATGTTCGGAAAACCTAGTTGAAAACTGCCGACCACTTTTGCCTACGTATACACTATTGCATTGGCATGTGAGCTGATAGACACCACTTTTTTGAAATTGACTAGTTGTATTGAGATTGGAATTATTGATATGTTTCTTGGTATTGTTGTTGGTACTTACTATAAGCTATGTTGAGTTTGTGTTTTTTGAAAATATTGGAGATTCTGTAAGTTTCATTTCCAGTGTGGCATTGGAGGGAGTAAGGGTGGTTGTGCGTCTTAACTGGGCTTTTTGCTTTTGGAGGATCCGGTAAACTAGAGTTGAGAGTAGCCATTGTTAATGGCAAGTTGTTTAATGATGTTGAGTTCAAGGTTGTAATTCTTTTTATTTAAAGGTATGTGGAGTAGTCTGTATATGAGGCTGTTGAAAGCTGTTCTTTTGTGAGAAGAGGGGTGGTTAGAGTCATTAGGAATGATTATATCTGTGTGTGTGGGTTTTCTGAAAATTTTATATTCGAAGCGGTTGTTCAAATTTCTGGAAATGGAAATATCAAGATAGTTTATGCTATTGTTGATTTCATGTTCAATAGTGAATTTGAGGTTGGGATGAATTGTATTAACAGTATGATTCAATTCATTCAAAGAGGAATTGGGACGTTGTTCATAAACAACCAAGATGTCATCAACATAACGGCAATAGAATTTGACGTCCAAAATGGTGTTAAGTTAATCAAGTATTTTATTATCGTAGTGTTGTAAGAATATTTCGGACATTAGAACTGAGATGGGAGAACCTATGACCAAGCCATCCTTTTGGGAGTAGTATTTATTGTTGAACTGGAAGTAATTTTGATCAGAAACAGTTTTAAGGATAGATATGATTTGCTTGATGTAATCAGAAGAAGCGTTATTATTTATCAAATTATTAGTGGCAATGTCTATGGTTTCATTCACAGGGACATTTGTGTATAGGTTGGAGATGTCTAGTGATATAAATTTAGAATGTTTGTTTGGATGGATGTTTTTAAGTTTTATTAGTTAGATTTAGCTCCCCTTAGAACAATGAACTCAAAATTTCAGTCTGACTAAATTCTGAAGATATTTTGTCTAATTCTCGTATGAAATAAAAGACTAACCTAAGAAATGAAAGTCAAATTTCACTCAAAACTAGTGAAATAAGTAAAATACCAAACTATTAAAAAAATTTTTAGCCTACTTAAAAACAGCTAAAAAAATCACTAACTAGGACGAGTGAATTTTCACCCAAGACCACTCAGAACAAAAAGTGACACAGATCAACTCACAACACAATCTCACTCATCAATAGATTGTAGGAAACTACTTTGAGTGACAAGTTGATTGGCAGTCCAGCCAACATTCGGCAGCCGTTTAAAAGTTTCCTTGGGTGAACTTCCCCCATCCTAGTGTTCTAGGGTTAAATAAGTCTGACTTTCTCTAGACAATCTCATCCTTCCTGTCAGGCCATTTCCAATGATTTCCAGACCTTTGCGTGGAGTTTACTTTGTAACTAGGAACTTCATTAGACATTTCTATGTCAGTAAAATAATCAGGGGAAAATGATCCTTCATACTGTACAATTGCATAATCACCCACTTGGTGTGTATGTCTTATCAATCATTGTATGTACAGTTGATGTGTCTTGGGAAATTACTACACCATCAACCACATATTCTACTGGTATTTGACTTGAATAAAAATTTGAATAAAAATCTTGAAATGTTTGTCATATCGGTAGTGTTTAAGGTCTCATCAATTTTTTTCATTGTAGTCATTTTTAAAGTCTAATTCATCGAGTGGCTTCAGCAGTTTAATCATTGTCACGGCTCATTTCATTATCACAATCATCATAAGTTATTGATAAATCATTAAAATCTTGATCACTCGTTTCACTGCTGCTACTGATAGTAAGTCTTACTCGCTTTGTAGATACAACTTTTGGAGGACGTCTACGTCTTTTCTCCTGGCCTTTAGAGATTTCATGTGCAGCCTTGGCCTTGTAGTATTCTGAAAGAAAAAAAAAATTCCACAGATACACTTTGTCCAGGTATTACAGGAAATATGTGTTTCCTTGCTCTATCAACCAACAAGATCGGAGCTACGGACATTGTCAATGTAGCTTTTAAATGCTTGTTCAACATCATCCACAATGATATGATGTCCTTTATTTTAGCAAGCTGTGTCAGCTTTTGTAACACATCACGTGATAATGGGTGTATTACAGTTGCCTTGGAACCGGATTGAACATTTGCAATTGCACAAAACACTTTAGGGAAACATAATTTTGTCGGATTTCTTTCAGGATGCCGGCAGGACCAATAGAACAAAAGTTTTGATTTTTTTGGATCATCTTAAAAAACATTTGTATCATAATTAGGGTAGGTGAGGGCAAAACCCCGCAATTTAGTTTTTTTTATATTGTGGGCGCTAGTAGGTCAATATTCCATCAAACGGATGTAACTGAGATTAGGATGTCGGCAAGACTTACTTACAGTAACGATGCTGTTGGATACATACCAAGTGAGCAATTTGAATTTTTCAAAAACCTCTCTTTGCAGGCTTTTGCCCCACATGATGGGGTAAAAACCCACACGGCTGGGGCAAAAATCTGCAGTGCGGATTTTTACCCCATTTGACACCTTTTTGGAAAAAGGGAAGGGTTTCAATGAAGAAATGTAATGTAATAAAAAATGTATGTCTCAGAATAAACCAAATAGATGTAATAAGTCATCGTGAGATCAATGGAAATCACTGACTAAATGTTTATACAAAAAAAGTGAGTCTTAAATAGTTTTTTGTAAACATAGGCCTATTTTGAAAAGAAAAACATTGATCGCCAAATTTTTGAAGAATAGGTATTTTGTGTTTAACTATCGCGTTGAAAAAAAAACCTTGGACCTCAAATTAATCAAGATTGTTTCGTGAGTAATTTTATTCAATAAATTGTTAAATTAGTCCAGTCTTCCGGGAAACTTATTGTGTTTTGGAATCTTGCAGAAGAATTTCGAATTGGCTTGGAGAGCTTCATTTGAATATCATTCTTCTCGATGTAGGCCGCCTCAGTTGTCTAATAGAACTGTTGGCTTTTAGGTCCTTGCTTGTAAAACAGCCCATGGTAGCCATACCTGTAAAGCGAGATGACTTTAATGATGTAGAGCCGGAAGCAGTTTTTAGTTTTCCCGTGCACCTTGGCAACATCAAAATCACCAATTTGAAGTGATGAAGTGTCATTTTCTGTTTTTTCTTCCTCTTCAGAAAATAAACCATCTATATCGGAGCTGTCACTATGGATGGATATGTTGGTGTCCGATTCTGAAGAGCTGGAAGGTGATTTCTTCCTTCTATTTCTTTTTGGTTTGGTTGCAGGGAAAAGTCGCTTGTTGCAATTGTTATTCTTTTTAGGTTATTTTTCTGCTGAAAATTGTTCCAAATGCTCTTTGTTGGAGGTAGATGTCGGTATTACTGACTTCAAACTCTACCAGAGCGTTTTATTTTTATTTGAATTTTGGGGAGAGGAATTATGTCTCCCGGTGGTGTCTTGATTTGAGAGGGGATGGCTTGGCCAATGTTTTCTTCATGACTGGTACCTGGAGGGATGAAGAGGTTGCTGGAATAGAAGATTGGTTCTTCATTGGGCTTTTCCGATGGAGAATCGTCTAGTGTGGGATTACTTGGTCCTTTCTCAGGAACTGCAGGGATCGAGGAGTTGGTATTTGGAGAACATTCAGAAACTTCACTAGGCTCACAACCCACGGTTGACTCATTTTCCTGCTCAAATATTATGACTCTTCTTCCATCTTCTTCAAGAAAGTGTTCTTGGTCTTGATCGGTCATTTCTGCAGGAAGAAAATCAGCCTCAGTAAATTTGTTTTAGTCCAAGGGATAGATCCCCGTTGCGCGAAAACCTTGGACTGCATTTTACATGATAGCTGCTTTCTCAAATGCTCTCTTGAAAGTCTCAGCCACGTTGTAGATACTCAGAACTTGACCCTGATGAGTTGCATTCCAGCAGTCAGCAGCATCGTAATAAGCCTTTAATGGCCTGAAAAAGTTTCGATCGAGGGGCTGGGTTTTATGGCTGCTGTGAGGTGGGAGGCTCGCTCAACATGTGCACATGATTTGCTTTTGCATGAGTAACAGCCTCAAGGCTAACGTGTGAGACATGATTGTCCAGTATCAGCAAAATAGGCTTCTCTTGTGTAGGGTTGGCGAACTTGATAAAATGGTCAAGCCACTTGATAAAGGTTGGAGTGTTCTTATAAACTTTGTCTGTTATTGCCATGGCACATCAGTAGTGATACTGACGTGATAGTACAGAGCTGCTATTGGTTGGATTTGGTCACGTGACCACGCCTCCTGCTCTCTGATTGGCTG
>CABFVX010008717.1:8271-22413 GCA_902151425.1 Timema shepardi | reverse complement strand
AGTCCCCCTTGCAGACAACACTTGGCCGGTAACAAGGTTAGTGATACGCTGAGGGTTTGCAGACAGGTGCTGGCTGGTAGCGGGGCGAGTCCTCCTTGCAGACAACACTTGGCCGGTAACAAGGTTAGTGATACGCTGGGGGTTTGCAGACAGGTGCTGGCTGGGTGACGGGGTGAGTCCTCCTTGCAGACAACACTTGGCCGGTAGCAAGGTTAGTGATACGCTGGGAGTTTGCAGACAGGTGCTGGCTGGTAGCGGGGTGAGTCCCCCTTGCAGACAACACTTGGCCGGTAACAAGGTTAGAGATACGTTGGGAGTTTGCAGACAGGTGCTGGCTGGGGGCGGGGCGAGTCCTCCTTGCAGACAACACTTGGCCGGTAACAAGGTTAGCAACTCCAGTCCTCGAACTGAGGGATGATAGAGTCGAGGCTCACAGACAACAATTCACAACTAGATTCACGTTATTTGAAAGTTTGGGGAATAGTTTATATATGATCTACAAGGAAAGGGCTAGGGCCTGTATATCACCCATGATTGTTTGAATCTTACTCGTTATTCTGGTATATTAACCTTACAATCTTGTACACACATAAACATAGGCCCAATAGTATCCCGATAATGTTGACATCATCTAAAATACGTGGATAATGTTAAGTGAGAGGTTATTGAAAACAGTTTTTCGAAGTTTATCCGGAAAATATTGACACTATCCACTTACACTTGAATAGGGTTGAGGTTAATATTAGGTTAGGTAAGTTAGGCTGGGCTAGTTTAGGTTTCATTAGTTTAAGTTAAGTTTGGCTAAGCTAGATTATGTTAGGTTTGTAGAAAATAAAGCATCAAAATTTGGCATTTCAGATGTGATAAAATTTAATTTCAGGTCCCATATTTATAAAACGTTCCAAAATATAGTTTATATTGAAACTTTATTTGTTTTACGAACAGTATTCAACGTTGTCCAAATAATAATAGTAAGAGGCGGTGCTAAATATTAAATATATCTGTATTTCTTGGAACTATTTTTAGATAGGTAGCTACTTTGATAATAATCTGACACGCTTCGGTGGCTGCGTGTCTTAAAGAGTCACCCTGTATAAACCTGACTCCGATGACAGGGATATAGGGGTTAGAAGTCAAGTTGGGGACACTGCGAGTGTATTTTCTAAATGGTTTAGCCCTCCAAGTAACTGCGGGTGCACTTTATTTAAACTCGACCTACCTCATGCCTAACAAATTAGCATGATCAACATCTATGCATACAGCCCGAACGAGAAGTATAAAAAAACTTTTACTCTATATAAATATAATATTTATTATTAAATAAGTTTATTGACAAATATTTGGTCTTAACTGTTACATGTTTAGTAGACAATATTATTAAAATTAATTGTAAATTGCCAATAAATAAGTCAACAGAAACATAAAATATAATCAAAACTTACATCTAAGAATTTGTTAAAAGTTACTTTTCTGATAAACTAGGAAAAAGGACCAACATTTATAAAATGACTAATAGTTTCAAAATGTATTGGTTATAAAAGTAAAGGTTTAAGCCTATTAGGAGACTTATAATCTTTTAATGATTTTACAGGGCTAGTGAGGGAATTAGAGGTCATTATATCAAATTTGCGCATCTAATTAATGACCTATAATGTGTAGCCAAAGCTCATTGGACAACTTCCTGAGTTACAATAGACAGGAAGGATCTGTACTCGGGCACAAAGGTGTTTCCATTAATATATCAAATATTGAGTCTTGTTCAAGACCAGACGAGTTTGCTAACAAAGATAAGCTCGCAAAACTTCTACTTTCCTGACGTCATGGAAACCCATTAATATTGCTACGGTCGGGAAGTTCGGGAATTATTGGGGGGTATCTTAACAGGGAAGGTACAACAGGGAAAAGACTTTTTCTACATATCAGGCAGGATGGTGATGTGTGGGTGTGGTAATGTTTTTTAGTTGTGTTCTAATTTAAATGATTTGTTTGTTCTTTTTTGAACAGTCCCCTACTGACTTGTTTAATCCATGGCACTAGAAACTTAAAAGTTTATTGCCGTACTGTCAAATCCATACGCAGCCCATCTATTCCTATCTTGAGATAGTTCAATTCAGTCCACCTCATTACACCCCATCGATAATGAATAAATATGAAAAGTATTTTAAAAACCCAATGATAGAGAATAGAGTATTTTTAAATCTTTTAGAACATACATAAAACCAAATTCCTTAATGATTCCTTAAATATCTCTATGGATTTGGTTTTTACTTTACGATAAACTTCGAACTCGTCCAATCTAGAACTTACATTACCAATACAATGTCAAGTGCTCTAAGGATTTATGAGCTACTGGTATAAAACCATTTTTGACTTTAAGATACTCGAGTAAGTTGATACATTTCTAGATGTTCAAGGGAAAAATTTATAAGAAGTAGCTCTATTAAAATATATTACCGACAAAAAGGGTATAGCAATAGTATTTACTTAAGATTTAAATGTAATGCTTTCAAAAGTTTAAATATAAACCTATATCGAATTTAGAACTAACACTGCAAAGAGATATTAATTTCTTATAAAAAGATGCAACAAAATGTTGATTTTTTTTAAATTTGGAAAGTCAATTTTGTTAATGAAATACCATTCCACACTAACATGTTTATGTTACGATCCAACCAAAGAGTGGTCCAGGATTATAATACAAACAGCTAAAACAGCTATAGTGAACGAGGAGGTGACAAATTTAATAAGTACAAATAATTACAATCAGTGGGATATTTATTATATGATCAACATGATGACGAAAATATATTTTAATATCTAACTAACAGTTTGATCGGGTCTGTGCATGGTCAAACAGCCCCAAGATTGAATCAAACTAGAACGCTCAACATCCGGCTGCCGACATGTTTATTGTTGCTTGTTGCACAATCCTGAGCTAACAATGAGAATCACAAGCCAATCATGATAGTTGATAAATTATAACATTTTAAATAATTGAGACAAAATGTTAGCGCTATCTCCAACTGAGTCCACAAACAATTGCAATCCAGTAAAAACGCAATATTTACCTTAGCAATAACATAATTTAGGATAAATTAACTAATTACATATATATTTTCACATACATGTATTTAAAAAACACCATCACCAAAGAACATAAATACATCATATACTCAGTTATATAAACATATTGAATAGTAATATTCAGCATGGTTTTCCAAAGAGCACTTTGTCATCGCAAAGTCTTTTAGATAATATTTTTATTGTCTTAGTTTATTTTTAAATTTTTTTAGTCTGTATAAATTAAATTCCAATTTTCCAACATATTTTTTTTTTTCTATTACACATTTCCCACCCCCTATTTTTAAAATTCAAAATTTACAGTTTTTATGGTTGTTTTGAGATGGTCCTTATAAAATTTAGCAAATTTAAATTTCCATCCATGCCAAAATGAAGCTTTTACTCTAATTTCGAAAATATTTAAACTACTGATGCCTCCACCCCCCACAATTTTTACTTCCCACATTCTCATTTTGAAATTTTTAAAGTTTATTTGATCATCTTATATCGTTTATTTAAAAGCTTGACGAATTTTAATTTTAATTAACACCTAAAATTAGTGTTATTTATTAGTTGTAAAAATTTCGATCTTTTCCATTTACTTGAAAATCTCGATGGGATCCTCCTTTCTCAAATTTAGCTTCTTCATTTAATGGTCGTATCTAATTTGACAAACTTTTTTCTTGTACAACACTGAAAATTAATATATTATTTAATTTTATAAACATATTATAACTCCTATTTGTATCAATAGTAAATATTCAACTCTTATTTGCTATGGAGTAATCCCTCTACAGTCCTGGCAAATTCCTATGTTCCGGCTCAAATAAAAGGTTTTATTAACTTAACTAACATCCCAACATTCCCGCTTCTCTATTTTATCTACATGAAATCATCAATTATCAGTTGTGTCTATTCCTAATCGGAGAAATTGAGTTTCCACTACACTGAAAAGAAGTTGATTCTATTTGTTTTGGAAATTGTAATTTCCCCACCCCCATTTAAACCACTTCTACTTAGAACATTTGAATTTTGAGATAAATATAGTTATCTTGAGTTGTATTTCTATCTGCCCACGAAATTTAAATTTTATACAAAACCTTAAAGTGTTATTTATGCCAGTTTTTTATATACTCCCCACCTGTTTTCCAAACCCTTTGTCCCAATCAAATATCTAACATTTACAGCCCTCAATATTTATTTAGAGTGATATTTATACCTGACTACTAAATTTCAGTTTTCTTACACATTGTTAAGTAGCTATATACTATTACTATTTGAAATTTTGACCATCTCCAACCCCTTTTCTCCAAATTCCTCTTAGAACGATCAAAATTTAAGATTTATTTGGTTGTATAGAGTTGTATCTAGTCCTGTATAGAAAATTTTAGTTTATATCTCATCTCAAAAGGTTTTTTTTCTAATTAGAGATCCAGAATTTCCCGGAAACACTTTTTGAAATGTCCAAATTATAGACATTTCTGGAATGTTGGGGGTATCCGGCCAACTTCTTGACATGAAAAATTTTAACAAGCCCAGGTTTTGGAAAAATATGGTTATGAGTGAGGGTTTATAAAGTATGGTGGGATTGTGGGGATTAATGAGGGAGTGAATCAGAGCATGAGTCATTGAATGAATGAATGAATGAGTCAGTGAATGAGTTAATGAATGTGTGAGTGGGTAGGTGAGTTAAAGAATGTGTGAGCGATTGAGTGGATTATTGGATGAGTGAGTGAACTGGTGAGTTAGTAATTGAGTTAGTGAGTGAGTGAGTGGGTTTATACCTTTTTTATATAATAGATAAATGTAATAAATCTTAGATCATTAATATAAAAGAAGACCAATAATTTATCAATGATATATTCTTAAGTGAAAATATGTATTTTACTAGTTAAATATATGTATATAATTATATATATATATATATATATATATATATATATATAAATAATATTTTAGCACTTGACAATTATTTTAAAACCACATGTATGAAATTTTGTAAATCCTTTTAATCTATAATTGATTATATTTTTAAATAACTACATCTCACCAGACAATAATAACTACTTACATAATTTTAAAGATTTATCGATGGCATATATAAATACAAATTAATAGAATATAAACCTAAATTCTACCCTTGAGGTCAAGAAGGTGCTAGAAATAGTTTGTATTTTAATAAAATATTATCTGTATTGAAAATAGATGTTACAATAGTTTTCATAATATGAATAAACATGGCCATGGCCACAATGTTTTTAGTTAAGAAAGTAAAAAGACTTAGTTTAATCAAAATAAATAGAATATGTTTGAACATGAATATATTGAGAGTCAATACTCTCCACCCAGTTCTGACTTTAGGAATGTCGGTGCCTTGTAAACTTAATGAAAGCTTTATAAAAAGTCACATTTTTGAGAAAATATCAGCTTTTTATTTTAATAAATTCACCACCGATTGAGAGTATTTATTTCCTTTGTTTAATATCATTATTAGCCAAATCATTATAATGATCGAACAAATTATCATGTGCTTACGTGGTATGTGGTGAAGGTTGAATGATATTTTGTAACAAAAGGTATATTATGTTACCTTGAAAGGTATCAAGCCCACATTGATTATTTTCACAGTGATGTATCCTACAAGACATGGCCATTATAAGCTGTCCCACCAAGTGGAGTGAACCTAGAGTACTGTAAGTAGTGATTGACAGTTGTGTGCTATCAATTGGTGAAGTAAAACCTAAAAACAAGATTTAGATATTAGGGTTATTTATTTGCCCTCAGATAAATTGTTATAGTTCCATTATCTTAGTCGGTATAATAATTTGTGTAGTTTTAATATTAGTTTAGTTATATATATAGAGAGAGAGCATGTGAAATTTCAAATTAATTTTAGGACAGTTAAAATTACCTGTAAATATTATTCGAGACTAAAGTAATAAATAAATATTACATATTTTATATATAACAAATTTTCAGAATAAAATATAAATACAGTAAACAAGGTAAAAAAAACTTGAAAAAGTAGTACTATTATTTAGCCTCTAAAAATATAGACATTATAGTTACATTATTATTATTGTTAAATATTTAAAATATTAAACACAATTTCTAATTCTTAATGTTTAAATCGTCAATCTCGCCTTGGTACTCTCCATGCTGGAGCTAAGAATTGTATAATAAATTAAAACTAATCTTTCGGGTAGACAGAATCTAGTTAATAAGAATGTTTAACCAAACAACTAAATAATTAAAACTATGAACACATGTGTAACTTCTTTTTTCAATAAATAAATAAAAAGTATGGTTTTAAATACCAATAGCTTTAAACAATGAAATAACACTAAACCTGTAAATTAAAAATCTACCCTTTGCTGTGAGATGAATGTAATTATTTAAATAAGGTTACGTCCATTCGAGTGTCTGGTGAAAACCCTTCTGTGTTCCATGCACTTGGAGAGGCCTTGTTCAATATTTCATTGCCTAGTTGCCGGGCGTCACTCTAGAGGAAAGAAGGAGGGACCAGGGAGAGTGAAAAACATGGTTCTGTCAAGGAGGGGGGCACAAGCTGCCACTCGTTTCCGAGAACAGCCCAGTAACAGGGAAACTGTTATCGATCACGACTGAGCTACACACACTTTCGCTCGCTAGCTCGTGAGGCACACATCACACTTGGTATGCTTGACACTTCACACCTGAGGGAAATAATAATTATACTTTTAAAGTTTAGTCCGATTCTTAAACGTCTCGAATATATTTCTTTGTCATCAGGCTTACTGCAAGCTTGAATGATCACGTGATTAATGTGGTCTCTAATGATCAATTTATGAATGCGATATTTAATGATAATGTGATTAGTGAAATCTTAAACTTTCATGTGGTAAGTGTGATTATTATTTGATCACTGTCTCTTACTACCCGTTCCGGTTATACGCATACGTACTGTTATTACAATAGTGTACTTGTGATGATATAGGAAAGGTTGAATTTATAGGAAGTGTACTCGTATTTTAGCGGAGTGATAGTGGAAAACCATTTAGTAGAATCCAATCTGAGTACGTCCGACGGGTATTCAATTCACCCCATAAAAATAGCGTAATTACTGACGAACATGGAGTTAATTCCAACAATATATTTATACAACCGATACGAAGTGTTAACAATCTAGCAGAGGATTATCAATAAGTTGCTCTAGATTAAATACTAAATAAAGTATCCAGCATTTAAAAAAAAGTTCGTTCATTCATACTAAAAAGTAATATTTAGCTCAAAGTGGAAATATATTAATTTTGTTTTATTGAAGACACAATTTATATATATATATATAATATATATATATAAGTATTATATTTTGGCAGTGTAACAAGTATATACATACAGTATATAAATATATAATTATAGAGTGAGAAAGTTGCCTATAACATAGTAGTTTGATTCTAAAGTAAATGAAAAAACCATGAAGTCGTTTGGCTGGCATTATATAAATAACCTTATTTTATATGAAAAGTAAATGTTTGTCTACGTCCAATTAGCGATTGTGCTGCGCTACATCGTGAAGTTACAAAAGAGAGTACATTTTTTGCATCCGACCATATTTCAACTAATTAACTATTTCTCCTTAACTTACTTCGGTGCCCGCATGGTCTAAAGCGCTACTCTTGCATTAGACTAGACTGTCGGTAACGGGAGAATTGAGGTTTGCATTCTCGATCTAGTGTACTGAGAGCTGTTTTTCCATAAATGGTTTTCCAATCTCCTCCCACTCAAATGTGGGTACACTTTCTATACATATAACCTGTATAATCCCTAAAAGCTATTAGAATAGTTAGTATACAAGCATATAAACCAAGCGATTACTAAGATGTGGTGCTAAAATAATTCTGCGTAAGCTAATTTAACACCTGAAATGATCTACTCTATTAAATTTAATATCAAATTGGGTTTAGAGTATTGATTTTACTAATATTGTGACTTCAACCCCCATCAGGTTGACTGTGCAGGGACCTAAAGGGGGTGGGGATTAAGGGTAAAGGAATAAAATTAGCTTGATTTAAAAAAAAACCTATCCTTGAAAGTATTGATTGTGCATTAAAAATAAATTTAACTTTTCTGAAGTAAAATTGACTTGATGTTATGATAGTAGTTGATAAATATACTTTAATTCATTAATTTATTTCTAGTAGTTAAATGGAAAAAATTCCAATAATTACTTTCAATGCTGTTCTAATATAATTATAACAGAGATAAAGAAACTTCTGGGATCAGCTATTTGTGATTTCTTTACTTTTAGAATCTTTATGTACAGTCAAGGCCAATAATTTCAGGGAGGGGGGACACATCTCCCAATTTCCGGATGATAGAAAACATTATGAATAATAAACCGTTCTAGAAGCTATCTGAAGTGTTTTTAAGGCAACATAACCCCCTAACTGCTGGAGGCTGGGACAAATTCTAAATATTTAACACCTCCAGAAGCTTCTTAAGTTAGTGCGTTTTATGGTAACACAGTCCCCTGGTTTGTACTTGCGTCTTAATTTTGATATTGTTTGAATAAGGCTATATATATATTGTCCATTAAATTTCTGAAGGGGGGGTTTGACCCCCAAACCCCCTCCTGACTACGGTCTTGCATATAATATATATACACACACATTCAAAAACCAATGGATTCCAATATATCGATATGATGTTCCATTGTTCTATACATAAAAATTCTCAGAAAAATTGAGAAAATACCAATTTGGTCAAGTTACAAAAAAAACGTGAATCAATTGAGCTGAGCTTACTAATATAAATCCGCAAAAATGCATTTGGTGTGTGTAACTTACTTAGGATACCTTGAGAATATATGGTGTTTTTCGTTGAATTTCTTAGCGCTGCGTTTTACTACTACTACTAATAATAATAATATTTAGCACCGCGTCTTACTACCCGTTCGGGTTATACGCTTTAAGTACTAATTACTCTAATGGACTAGGAATTTGGAAGGTTGAAATAGAGGAAGTTAACCCGCATTTGCGTGGAAGGAGAGTGGAAAACCATTTAGGAAAACCCACCCCCAGTTCACCCGACCGAGATTCGAACCTCAATCTCCCCGTCCTCAGCGGTTGAGCTCAACACGACAAGCGCGTTACCCAACTACGCCACCGAGGCGGGTAGCGTTTTACTAACTGTTAACTGTACGCTCATTACAATAATGAGTTGGTGATGAGGAATGTTTAATTTAAAGAAAGTGTGTGGAGCTGTGATTAAAAGTTATTTTGGTTTAGATGCACTTTATTATGTTCGGTCATGTGACTGTGGTCTTAATTACACCGCGCCTTAATAATAATACGGGCTATCCGTATTTTAATTACACTCTTGGAATAAATAGGATGAAGGTAGATTTTGAGTAATAGTACCCTCATAGTTATTAGGAACAGTGACTAAATATTTAGGAAAAGTGTTGAAATGTTTATAAAAAGTCACCCTCATTAAACTATGGTGGAATACAGCTTAACGTTTAGTCTATATGCCTAATAATGCAAATTGGTTAATATCAATATGTCTTGTAAATATATCCTATTGAATGTTTAGAGAGTCAATGTTAAGATTAAAAATTATGTAATTATAAAACATTACAGTTGGCTAGCTTCCCACGACCTGCCAAGTCCACTGAATATAATTACAAATCTCGATAAATCTACTCGTTTTTAATTCTGGCCTACTTCCCATAAATATCTGTATCATTTTTTTAAGACAACAAACTTAATGTCGTACTAAATTAAGAGTGCCTAAAAAAGTAAATCGCCAAATTCATTTCGATTAAAGAAAACTCTGACATGCGTTTGAATTTTAATGTATTAAATGGCTAATATATTATATTCTTAGTTACGGTTATGACGGCATCTAACTTGAAACAATAAGATATAGACGAGACTCTAACCGTAGCTAACGAATATAATAGCTTGTCAATTTAATCCATCATCATATGCTCATCTCTACAGTTGTCATTGTGCAAGTGGCCTCACCTAGTCTAAAGGGGCCGCGTTATCTGATAGCTCGTGATCTTCATTGATCGCTCAGATGTAGCCGGCACTTTCCGCACGTCCATCACAGGCTCTGTCCTAAAACATGAGTGAAGAATGAGCCTGGGCATGGGATGATCTCTGGATAGCTCAGTGGTTAGAACATTGGTTTATGAAGCCAAATGTCCGTGGTTCGATTCCCGTGTCCATATTTCATTTGTAAATTTAAAATTATTATTATTATTATTATTATCAGAACCGCGTCTTACTACCCGTTCGGGTCATACGCACTTACGCTAATGTGTAATGGTAGGGTGATGTGAGCTGAAGTGGAGGACCAACAGTTTAAATGTGGGTTCCGAACCACGGTGGAGGCCTGGCATTCCCTACATTCACAAGTTGTGATTAATACACGTCTTTTCATAGGTGAAGGAAGGGTTTGTTAATCAGATAAACCTGTGCCGGGACTGAGGATTGAACCCTGGACCCCAACACAGAAGTCCGACACCTTACCCCTAGACCACCAAATCACCGTCAATCTAAAAAAATATATAATGGTGTATAAACATATTTATGAAATGTATAAATAAATTTTGCTATAAATAACTTCTAAGAAAGATTAAAACTTAATTTTTTTTAACAGGGGCATGTTTTTTAATCTTATGGCATGTTTTTTTAATGTAATTGTTTTTAATTCGTTATAGCTAGACCATTAAGAGTATTAGGCCTATTTACATTAACAATATTTCAATTAAATTAAAATTCTAATATAAATATTAATAAGAAATAAAATATTTATGAATTGATTGAATATTAACATTTAATTTCTGATTATTACATTTAACTATAATGGAATTAAAAACTATTTGATCAGTTTAGCTCTTACTGACCAAAAAAATTATTCAAAAAAATAAGTATTTGAAGCATTCAATCTAAAGATAAAGTTTATAAATGTCATTTTACTAATATAAATACTACAACCTTGTTTTAAAGTAAAATTTAAACTTATTCTTGTTTATATCAAGGACAAATTGATTAGTTAGTTAAGTTACATGTTCGTGGTAAATTAATTGGCTCATAATTGCATTTTGAAAAATAATCTGTGTAACCTTCACCCCAGAGAGATGTGTCAAAATAAAATGATATATGACTTGTGTGAGCAATTCAGTGCTCCAATTAGCGCTCGTCTAGTGTAAAATTATAGTGAAAGTGTTAATAAACGCTGGTTGTATTGTTTGAATAGAAAAAATAGGACTTTATTTTACATAGCTATATGTATATTTAGATATTGAATGGTTCATCATCAACCCAACATCAGTGCCTAACTTCTTTTCTATGTGGAAGCTACAATTATGTGATCATTCTATATTTATCAGTTCTGTGAAAATAATAATAATAATATGTACTTTATTCGCTCATCAGTAGTTAATATAAATTGTATTTAATCCAAAGTTTTTTGAAATGTTTAACGTACACTTTCTGTAACGACTGCATATCAACACACGACTATAAACTAACTTAAGTCTAGAAAAGACATAATATAAAACCCCTTGCCACTAATAGCCGTACATTATCTACGAAAGGATCATTCATATACAATCAATGGTAGATTTCAGCCATCGCAGGAATCGAACCACGAATCCTTAGGTCTATCTTGGTATGCAGACAACCACAGACTCAGATACTATGTCGTTCTATAAAAGTTTGATATCTTAGTACAGGGTTCTTCAAACTACAGCCCGCGGGCCATATCCGCCCGCCACAAGATTATATCTGGCCTGTCCCAATATTTTACCAAAAAACAAATTAATTGTTTCTTTTCGTTATTTCTTAACCACGCAGCATATTATTGACATGTCCAGTTTCTGTCCGCACGCGTGCTCCCCCCATGACACCAAGCCATAATACTGTCGGAATCGCAAACCTTCGTTTTCAGTCGCAGGCGCCATTCCTTATACCTACAACAGAACGGCTTGTGACGATCCTTTGGAAGTTCCAAGTCTCAAGGAAGGTCCCGAAAGATGTTACCTAATTTTAAAAATAAGTAATTGTATTGACTAATTATTACGTATAAATTGATTCATTTCTCACAGAGAAGAATAAACCTCAATCACTTTTATCAAATACTGACTGGCCTTGGAAAGTGTAATATTTTACATACGTGACAGTCTAAATTTTCATGTTGAAATAAATTTTAATTTTGATCTATTCGCTAATGAAGAGGCAATCAGGGCAAAAATAATGCTACTTGAAGAACAGGTGAACGTTACTTTGGCCCGAAAAAATGTGTAAAATATATTAACTAGCCCACCTACCAAAATGTTTGGAGACCCCTGTCTTAGTAAATCCAAATGTCCTAAGGTTCCCAAGAATTAGGTTTAGATATTATGTATGTTTTACATTTAAAATAAATAAAGTAGCGTTATAGATGTAGATATCGAAATAAGATGAAACTCGAGTGGACTCCGGTTCCAGGCTCGCGTGGAGTATGAAGTTGGCTGCGAGTAGCATCACACATGATGGTAAGAAGGTGAGTTACGATGAGAAACAAGCGGGCCAGGCTAAATGTCGGTATAATAAACTAAGACGAGGAGTGTTGGAGGTCATGGTTGCCCTCGTGACAAGGCCGAGCTGACCTCAATCCAATGTAGTGTGAGTGAGCGTGCTATTTCTAGTCGGATCGTTAACCTCACCCCCTAAATGTTGCGGTAAAAAGTGAGACACGGCAGTGACACACTAACGTTCCAATCTTGTCATCATAGGCGAGATGTGTGGGGAGTATACATTATCCTTATATTTAATATAATCTGTTTTCAACGACATTTGTTATGATAAATACAAAAAAAACTTTTAAAATACATTATTTATAAAATCAATTAGTTCTTACCAACGGATATATTTTGATTTACCACGACGTAATTTGGCTCCATCTATTTAATTATATACTGTATTCACGTATACAACAGATTGAACTGTTTTTATTTATTATTCTCTTTTAAATCTTAATTATTATTTTATATTTCTCTCAACCATTAGGTGCCAAATAAAATTAGGCTACCGATCATAGTTTGTATCACTAAGCGACTTATATATTTTATGTTACTTTGATTCTAAATGAGGCAATTAAATGATACATTTTATAAAATATTAATCTTCGTAACACTTACAAGATTCAAAGCTCAAAAACTGTTAGACTTAACAAGGCTATTCCGCTATTCCCTATAATATTTTATCGTTTTCCTCGAATGAGTTTGAAACCAATAGTCTAACAGATACACGGTGTTCTTGTTACAATAATTTCCCTTATTGCTGTTTTGCCGCCAACAGACTATTCAATATTGTTTACAAAAGCTTGTAACGGGGCTGGTACTAAAGCCATAGCATCTAGTTCTCTAATGTTCGCTCGCTATGAATACTTGTGGCTTGCTTGGCACCTCGACTGCTAGCTAAGGATTCCTCGGGTTCAACTTCACACCGATAGGTTAAATGACACACAAGCAAGGTCTAGAACAAACTAGCAAGGTATTGCTCAGTATGATACTATAATACTATAAATCATTCATTTGTCCCAGACAATTTTGTAAGTTGAAAAAAATAATAAAAATATATTCTTGATTATAGGGCCTACTTATTAGGTTTTACTAAGTATTAAATTGTTCTTTAGTCAAGACCAAGGTCATATCCAGGGGGGGTTTGGAGGTTCCAACTCCCCACGAAATTTTATAAACAAAATATATATGGCTTTATTTAAGGTTAAAATAATATCAAAATTAAGATACAAATACAAATTAGGGGGCTGTGTTACCATCAAAAGCACTTCAGAGAACTTCTAGAGGTGTTAAATATTTGAAATTTCTCCTAGCCTTCAGCATTTTGAGAGTTATTTTACCATAAAAAAAACTTTACAGAGTTTCAAAAAGTGTTTAATAATTAGAAATTTTCCAAGCTTTCGGCAGCCAGGGGATTATTTTAGAATAAAAAAAAACACTTCATAGAGCTTCTAGAACTGTTAATCATTTAGAAATGTGTATAGCTTCCAGCAATTTGGGAATGTGCCCAGCACCCCCCCCCCCCC
>CABFVX010008716.1:0-22414 GCA_902151425.1 Timema shepardi | reverse complement strand
AGAGGTGAAGGAAGGGTTTGGTAATCAGATAAATCTGTGCCGGGACCGAGGATTGAACCGCGGACCTCCAGCACAGAAGTCCGACACCTTACCCCTAGACCACCAGGTCACCCTCTGTAGTCGTACTTTTTCCCGTTCGCGTTATACGCTTGTTTTAGTTAATTCAGAGTTTCCTCAAAATTTCAAACATTTTATTCCATTACATATTATCAAATGCTTTTTTTACATCCTCAAATGCAATGTATGTATTCTTGCCCTTCCTTATTTGTTTCTATAATATCATCCTCAAATACAGTATGGCTTCTCTTGTCCCTCTGGTCTTTCTGAACCCATATTGGAACTTTCCAAATATTTCTTCTAACTTTTGGTGAAGTAATGTTGATGCATTCATCATGAGGCACATTTAACTGCTACAGATTTCTTTAGTAATTGAAAGACAATGTTCCTTTCAAACTCTTCGAGGATATTCCCTGTTATGTATAGTGCCCTACAAATATGATACAATTATTCCTTTACTTATTCGCCGGCATGTTTGAGTAGTTATGTAGGAATTAATTATATTCCACATTCTTTGTTAAATTTCAACTGATTTAATGCTGGTTCAAATTCCAATCTGATTACGAGGTTACCTCTTTCTTCTATGTAAACATCTTCGTGGTTTTCTGAGGCAGTTTCCTTTATTTATCCTTTGTAAAGATTTTCTAGGTATTCTTTCCGTGTTCTTACTTTGTCCGCATCTTCTAATAATACATTTTATTTGAGTCCATAAACAGTTAAATTGGTTTTTTTTTTAACTTCTAAGAGCTTCTTCACATCATTGTATGCTAGGTCTGCTTTTCTTTTCCTTAGGTGCTTTTCAATGGTGTCACATTTTTCTTCAGTCCATCTTTCTTTGGCTGTCCAAGTCCCACTTTTGTTGTCTATTTTCCTTGGCCAACTTCATTATAGATTGCATCATCACCAAACTGTGGTCACTGTCGATGTCCGCTCCAGATTAACTTCTGAACTTAATTATTTGGTTCTTGAAACTTTGTTTTGTAATAATAGAGTATATTTGTTATATTCCTGTAATTCCGGGTGCTTTTTTACGTGTATATTTTCCTTTTGTGATTTTGAAATAAGGTATTTTTCTATTATTATCTTGTGCTGTGTACAAAATTCAATCAATCTTTCTCCCCTGACATTTTTTTCTTACCAACCCATTTTTACCTACAATTTTATCATCGTCTTCTTCTCCAACAATAACATTCCAGTCTCTAATAATTATTAAAATTATGCCTTATTTTAATCTTCTTACGATTTAATCCAGCTTTTCGAATATCTCTTCAACTTCTTCGTCTTTATATGCTTTATTTGGTATGCATACTTGAATTAGTATTGTGTTTTTTCATTATTTTGATCCTCTCTGTACACTGGTAGTAATTCATCACTCTCTGTTTACATCCTTTGCTAATAATAATTACTACTTCTGAATTTCCATGTATTGATCCTGTGTGGATGACTCTAAAATCTTCACTCCAAAAATCCCCGGCGTCTAGTCATCGCATTTTGATCATTTATAATAATGATGGGGATATTTACTCTCTTCATCTCAATCGTAAAATTTACCAAGCCTCCACTCGAACATCTGAGTAGGAGACCTTTCTACGTCCGGAATTAATTGCCTTTGGAAGTGCTATCATACTACTTGTACGAGATTTCTGAAGGCTCTTGGGATTGTAATGTGGTGATTTCCCTTTTCCCTCTACATTGCGTTGCTATGGCCGTTATAATGGCTGCCACTCTCGCCTATAGCTAAATTATATTCCACTTTAACACATAGCATAAGAAGCCATACATATTCTAAAATTAATATTATTACTATAAAACTACTATTTAACTACCTGTTCAAAAACTTGTTTGTGGTACTTTCACCTTATCTTTACTATTACTTGTAACTAACTAACGATCTCAAGATCACTAGTTACAGAATAGGCTAGATAAACAGGAATCTGAAATAATTTTAGTAAACATAGTGAAGCCACGAGCTATAATATGCCTAATTTACTTTGGTCTGTGAATATATTAACGTTATCAAGACAGGGTTACAAGCGTCGTTAAAAAAATTGTCTGGACTAAATAAAATCTCGAACTTTATATTTTTTCAAAAATCACAAAGGGCCTGAACTTACGCTGAGCCTTACTACTACAAACTCTGGGACTTGGTCAAGAAAGAAAGTTAACCTAGGTGATGTCTAGCTTGGAGACAAGTTGAAATTTTTTGTACTATATAAAAATTATATTGCAAAGCATTACTAAATAAAGATTACATATTCACATTTGTTGATTAGGCTAGTTTAATAAATTTAATTTTATAAGAATGTATTGTTTATTGCTACTTACCAATGATTGGCTTGTGATCGGGTGTGAAACTTTCTGGGCCGCATACTGTGCTCTTTATTCCTGCTGTCGCAAACACAGGTACCAGGCTAACAGCTCCACTCATATGAGCACTAAAAACTGTCCAGTCTAACTCATACAGGCCAAAATGGAAATCTGCTGGGACCTGAGACAGTCAACATAAGCACTTCAACATTATTCCTGCTGTCTCAAACACGGGCACCAGGTTGTCTGCTTCACGCATATGGGCACTAAACACTGTCTAGTCTAACTCATACAGGCCAAACTGGAAATATGTCATTGTTACAGCAAAAAAACAACAACAAGAATAATGGTATACATTTTAGAATCGACTGGCTAACTAACTGAATGAAGGGCCATCAAAGATTAATTAATACTTGACCACCTCTGTATGTCTAACATGAAATAAATTTATCTAAATTTATAACTTAGATGGAGTAAAATTCACATTACACTAAATACTGTTCAGTATATATATTTTTTTAAATTAACCTTATTATGAGCAACTGTCGTTAAAAGTAAAATATTGCGTTTGAATTACTGCATTTTAATTAAAATGATTTAATACTGATAAACCATACACCAAAGAAGAATAGATTTTTCATTTACTTACTTACTCTATGGCATTAGGAACTCAAAAGTTCATTGGCGCACTTACAAAAGTAGGCCACCTATCCCTATCTTGAGCTAGTTCAGTCCAGTCGACCTTATTACCTCCTATATATTTAAGGTCCCTTCGAATGTTATATTTCAATATGCGTTTAGGTCTTCCCAATGGTCTCTTCCTATAGGGTTAGCCAGTCAGTACTCTCAACAAGGTTCTAAATTCTTCACACTTCATGTCCTGCCCACCGTGATCTACGAGATTTGATTATTCTAACAATATCTAGTTATGATTACAGGGTATGTAACTCATCATTATGTAACCTCATCCACTCCCCAGTATCTTCATCACTTTTTGGACCCATTATAAATATTACATTTCTTTAAAAATATGTAGACAAACATTGATTTAAAAAAATCTTACTAAGCATCTATTTATACACTTTAAAAATATTTATTTATGAATATTATTTGATTATAAAACTTAAAATACTAAAACAGCCAAACCTTAGGTCACATTGACTTTAGTTCCATTTTAATATAATGTGACACATTTATATTGTACTTGTATTTATATAGTATGACTATCGATGGGAAACAAAAAATACCCGTAGGCCTTTAGCTTTAATATTTTTCACAAAACAATCAAAGTATATCGTGAGAACCTCTCAGAAAATCAATTTGAATTTATCATCTATTTCTAAATGCATGATTTAGTGTCATTTCTCAAGCGATAAAACTCGTACACCAGTCATATTAAAATAATCGTCAATGAAATATATTTTCATTATTTTGTGTACAAGGTTTAATTATGAGAACAGGGAAAATATAGAAAATTTTCAAAATTTATGCATTTTTGGACCTACACTTTTAAAAATGAATAATCCAAACTACAGTAGGATCGGGCTAGTTCGAAGTTGGCTTATTCGAATAATTGAATAGTTTGAACCCAGCACTATTCCCCACAAAATTGTTATTTAAATCGATGGTAAAAAAATATTTAATCCGAATTTAAGAAGGAAATATTTTGATAGTTCCAAGTTTATATACTATATTGTTAATTTTTTCGAGTTAATACTCACTTCAAACCTAAATTAACAATCTCAACTAAACCCAAGAATCCCAGGAATCTCAAATACAGTTAAGAGTTATTGACTCATAGTAAAAGATAAAGCGAGGAATTTTGCACCAGCTGAAAGTGGTTTTCCTAGAATAGAGGATGTTTTGGCTCTGTTTCTGTGTGACAATGCCATCACATTGCATTGCATGTGTGACTCCCGACATGGAAGGGGTAAGGTTTATGTTGCTTGTCCTAATCTTGCACCTTAGTCTCTTAGTTACAGTTGCTCATTTTCATCTGACAAGTGTAAATTGCGGTGTTTTTACTATGTCTAAGCGTGTAACCTTAACAAATTTAATCTAAGCCAAGAAGGGTGAAGTGATTAAAGAAATGGATAAGGGACTGAAAAAAAAGTGTGATATCGCACAAGAATATTTAATACAGCCGAACATAATTTAAGTGCAAAACCTGATAGGGTATGCATTTTTTGTACAGTGAGTTAATTTTTACAATTTTTCATTTTGTGTTTTTTTTATCTATTTTGTACAAATAGTTTAGATATCCATTGGTTAGTTCAAATTTTGGATATTTAGATTTTTTTAGATATCCCTTTAACTTCGAATTAAAAAGGTACTACTATATTCTCATAAAGCCTAATTATTTTTTTAAACTAAAATGTGATATTTTGAGTTTTTCTGCTTGTATTTATTAGATGGCGACATTTATCAATTCTATTTTTAAGAGGTAATGGCTAATTACAGTAATTAGTATTTATATTGAGTTAAGTAAAAAGGTGTGCTGCTACCTGGTCCAGCATTATAGGGTTGGATTCATACCCTCCCATGCACAATGACTCTCCCTGAATACGAAAGTAAACAGAAGCGTCGTGATCTCTGACATTAGGAAGACCCCTCACTCCAGAAATACTCTCAGTAATGACATATGCATGTTTCACTGGTACCAGAGGAAGATGAAGTCCAACCATTGCTGCAATATCTCGGGACCACACCCCTACAACAAAATTTTGATTTACTTTAACTAAGGGTATCACAATATTAAATAAAAATGTTGAAATATCATCATGCATTTAAATAAAGTTAAAGGCTGTTTCATAATTATGTCGACTACTAATCAAGACCCTACTTGAAGGTAGGAGATATAAGTCATTCACGAGCTAAGTTTACCTGTATGACAGCTCAAAATGTTACTAGAAGTAATCCCTAATATATCACTACGCCAACAGCTGACATCTATCACTTTGGATGACTTTAATAAAAACAGATGGTAATATATTAATGTGATAGTTAACCACAGTAATTTAGGCCAATATTATTTATATATTTATTTGAGGTCAAACACAAAGTTTATTAATATTTTTATTCCCCTTAAAAAATATATTAACACCACTTTCACAAAAACTTCTAATGAACATAGCTTCAAAATGGTGACTGACAAATCTAAACCATATGATTGAACATAACGGTAAACCAGTTTTTTTACAATGATGCAGACACACAGTTGATGAAAATATTTTATTCAGTTAAATATTTCAAAATACGATAAAATAATCATAAAATCATTTATTGTATGTAAAAAAATTACAACAATTTTCTCTTTTCCAAGTAAATACGATGCCTGTATTAAAAGGTATTCATGTGTGCACTATATTACACAAAATCAGTAGGTAACGTTCCAAAACCAAAAATAAGTACTTTTAATTAAGTTTAAAATATTGTTTCGAGTTGGATAAAAATAAATTATTTAAAAAAATAAAATAGTATAAGGAAACTTAAGTTTACTTTATTTTAAATGTAATATATAACAGGTAATTAAATATCTTTACATTTATAACAAAACTGTGATCTTTTACAAGTGTTGTCGACCCAAAACCTAAACATATGATTTTCGAACTGTCATCCAGGTAAAAACCTATCGTGAACGGAATATAGTCTTGACAAGACTTTGTACAATTATCATGTCTTTCGTGCACATGACTGACTAGTAAAGAAGGAACATGAGCTTGAATGCGAAGTTTTTGATTATTCTACTCTGTGAGGGTAACCTGGTGGTCTAGGAGTAAGGTGTCGGTCTTCTGTGCTGGGGTACGGGGTTCAATTCTCGGTCCCGGCACAGATTTATCTGATTATCAAACCCGTCCTTCACCTCTGATAAGTCGTGTATTAATCACAACTTGTGAATGTGGGGACTGTCAGGCCTCCACCGTGGTTCGGATTCCGCGTTAAACTGTAGGTCCTCCATTTCATCTCACAATAACCCAACCGTTACACATTAGCGTAAGTGCGTATAACCCGAACGGGTAATAAGACGTGGTGCTAATAATAATATTACTATGTGAGCAACATTTTGGTTGATAGCCTCCTCAATACTGATTTGTTTGGGGCTGAATTTAATTAGTGAGTATGCCTACAAATATATATATAAGATATAGTTCAAACTAAACAAATAAACTCTTTAGTTGTATGGGTCAATTAAACATGTGTGTTGCTTTGTGAATCTTATTGATTTTACTTTTTATTTAATTTTATCGCATACTATGTTTAATTATGTAAGCTATTTATATATTTTCCATTCCATTTAGGGGCTTAATATTAAGGAGCTTATGGAACTAAAAGCTCTATACTGTATTAATAATAATTACAATAATAATAGCCAATTATCATATAATCATAACAAGTAATAACCAAAACTTATATAATAACATTTATATGGTTAATTTTAAGTTGGTCAAAGTTCTACCTCCAGAAAATGGCTGAGTTTAAGGAAACAATATAGTAATTAATTTGAAGAAAGCACATATAGAGAGTGTGTAGAGCTAGCACAAGCAAAACCTCTACATTATATACAGGCTTTCGTCTCAGGACCCTGGTTCGATCACTGAGGATAATTTTGATAATTATTTAGAAAATAAAATTAGGCTAAGCGTTATAGCTCATAAAATGTACTTAGAAAGAATACGCGCGTACATACAAGGATTTATGTTCTAGGGAAATGAAGCTTTAATAATAATGAGAATATTTAAAAAAATCTCTTAAATATATCATAGAGACTCTGACGCGCCTCAGTGGCGTAGTTAGCTAACGCGCTAGTCGTTGTTGAGCTAAACCACCGAGGACGGGGAGATCGAGGTTAGAATCTAGGTCGGGTGAATTGGGGGTGGTTTTTCCTAAAGGGTTTTCCGTTCTCCCTTCACGCAAACGCGGGTTCACTTCCTTTAAATTCAACCTTCTCAATTCCCAATCTATTAGTGTAATTAGTACTTAAGCGTATAACCCAAACGGGTAGTAAGATGCGGTGCTAAATAAATTATTAATAGAGACTCTGAATACTTTTTTCCGTTTTTACAATCCAAACAAAAAACTTCAATTAGGATTACAGATGTTTATAGTAGGCTAAGTGAAAAAATGTAAACAAATAATTTTGTTAAGATCAATTTTAAATTGTTTAAACTAAATCTGGTATACAGATAAAATGCATTTGTTACACACTAATTCCGTGACTTTGTTAGTGACACTTTATAAAATTGCTATATCTCCTTTGGGTCACAAAAAAAAGTGTTTAAACTTGTGAGTAAAACTTAAAAATTCATTTTAATACCAAACATTATCAACATTAGGAATGCCCTTAGATGTTACATTTACTTAAATTGATGTGTATAGCTCCTTTTACTCAATTAAATCAAGATAGAAATCAAGATTAAATAAAGTGCAAGATGATTTATTGAGAGAAATAACTCATTCATCACGAATTATGAAGTCAATTAAAACAATTGTATTTTAAATCAGTACAACAGCACTTCTAAAAGGTATTTGGTAAGATTTTTAGGGTGAATAGTAATCTAGAAATTATTAACTAACAGATAAACAAGAAAAAATTATTCTGTGATGAATCAAATATTTTAAACAATAACAGGTTATAAGAGTGGCTGATAAGTAAATTGACTAGAATATGAATTGGCAATGTGACTAGATTGTAGTTAATAATACCTTGATAATGTTAACAAAGACAATTAATATTTATTATTTTTTTAATTGACATAATTATTTAAAAAACTATATGACTTATCAAGTAAAAGTCTTTAAACAAAAATAATATGTAATTGATATGCCATTAATATTGAGCTTATTGATTGAATTATTTATATATACTAGTAAATTATTTGAAAAACAGGTTATCAAGGAAAGCGTGTTCTATTATTGATTAAAATATTTTAAGCAAACAACAGATATAAGAATGATTGATAGAAAGTTTGACAGAAGATTAATTGGATTTGACTAGAATGTAGTTGATGTACCCTACATATGTGAACAAATACAATTTATTAACAGAATAGAATATCAACATAAAACATTTTAAAACCATTAAAATTAAAGGTATGACCTATCAGTTAAAGTTTTTTGTGACCTGGTTGTCTAGGGGTAAGGTGTCGGACTTCTGTGCTGGTGTTCTAGGGTTCAATCCTCGGTCCCGGCACAAATTTATTTGATTGACAAACCCTTCCTTCCCCTCTGACAAGATGTGTATTAATCATAACTTGTGAATGTGTGGAATGCCAGGCCTCCACCATGGTTCGGATCCCACGTTAAACTGTAGGTCCTCCATTTCATCTCATAACCACCCTACCATTACACATTAGCGTAAGTTCGTACAACCCGAACCGTTAGTAAGTCGTTGTGTTAACAACAATAATAATAATAAATAAATAAATCATTACTTATTTAGGATTTAAAAGAAATTACATAGTTGATTTTTTGATACAATCCCGAAGTACCTAAAGTTACATTTTCAGGTCTTGCAATTGAATATTAAAGTAATAATAATAATAATATAATTAAAAAACAATAAGTTGTACACATATCATAACTTTTCCCCTCAAAAATATTTACATAGTTGGTTGAAGTATGCCTTGAAGAATCCAGTCTTTAATTCTGATTTTCGCTTTACTTATTTGAGGGATTTCTCGGAGTGTTGGTGGTAGCAAATTAAACAATTTGGAGATGGTACATCTCATTTCCTGTTTGCCTAGTTATAGTACGATTGTATACGCTTATTTGTTAGAAATTGAACCGGTGTTAAGGGAATGGGTTTTTATTTGCTTGTATTTATCGAAATGGTAATATCTTATAAAGAGGCTGTACTCATATAATTGGTTAAGAAGTAGAATTTTATGTTGAATGTATGTCTGTTAGCATTTTTGGTACCAAATATAATTTTCAAGACCTTTTCTTGTAAACGCGAAATTTTGATTGTGTAATATTCTGTCGTTCCTCCCCAGATGGATATGCCATAAGCTATTATTGATTGAACTAATGATGTATATATTATTACTAAAGTTTTGATATCCAAGTACATTCTAAGATGATAAAAAACATATGTCCATCGTTTTAGTTTGTTCTCAAGTTTTTGTATGTGCCTGTCTCATTTATGATGTTTGTCAATTATTAGTCCAAGGTAATTATGACTGTCTGTTGCATCCAGTTTTTCGATACAGTCACAATGTGTTTGTGCCCAGTTGTGCAAACAATTATAGCTGTGATGCGTAATATTGACTTTTTTATGGACCATTTTAGGAGAAAATATGTGTATAACTTTAGTTTTCTTTGCATTTATTATTAAACTATGATCATAAATCCATATTTGTATCTCGTTGTAGTCTTGTTGCAGGTGGCATTCTGCTATTTGGAGGTTTTCGTGAATAGTTAGTATTGTGGTGTCGTCTGCGTATAGGTAGATGTGTCCATGCTTTACTTGTCTTGTGATAGTATTGACGTAAATTAGATATAGGATAGGTCTTAGTATTGAGCCTTGTGGTACTCCCATATTTGTCACTTTGGTCTCACTTTTTTGACTGCTAATTTGTACATAGAAAAGTCTGTTAGTGAGATAGTCCCTAAACAATCTTAAGTATGGTCCACAAATTCCAATAATTTTTCATAAACTCTATAATATATCAATGTCAATTGTGTCAATAGCTTTTTTGAAGTCAATAAATAGGGCCAAAACATGTTTATTGTTGTTAAGGGCTTTATAAATTTTATTAGAAAAATTTTCTAGAAGGTTTTGAGAGCTTTTTTTGTTTTTGAAATCCATATAGCCTTGGGTTTATTATATTTAATTTATTTAAATAGTCTGTCAATTTGTTAGCAATGTAACTTTCTAATATCTTCTCAAAAGTTGATAGTATTGCTATTGGTCTGTAATTACCGTAGTCTAAATGGCTTCAACCTTTGTAAATGGGTCTAATGAGAGCATTTGATTTGGATGAGAAACGTACCAGTTTTTATTGCGGTATTTATTATGTCTACTAGTATCGGAATTAAATTTGGTCCTATCTTTCGTATTTCCATCATTGTAATGTTATCATAGTCTGGTGATTTGTTTGGTTTCAATGAAGAGATAATTTTATTACTTTCTGTAAAGGTAGTTTTAGGTATGAACAATGAAGTGTTGGCTATTATGTCTTCCATTTGTATATGTAGTTTTATATCACAATAATGCAATATTTCAATTATTCCACTGTCAAATAAAATGTCAAGTAAGTTGTTTGTATAATTTGCCTTTGTTAAGTATCTTGATAATTGATTATTTAGGAGATTTAATTGAAAACAAACGGATATGTTTAATCCAGGTTATGCTTGTATTGTATTATGATTTGTTAAAAGACTGGATAGTATATTTAAATAAAAATGGATTAATGTGAAAGAAGTGTAACACTAATTGTAAATGTAACGTTTATAATATAATTACGTTTATAATAAATTGCCGTTACTTATCTGTTTGATTTTGACTCCTCTCCTTATTTAGAGTTAAACACTTATGTTAGTTTTGGCTGGACGACATGTTGTTGTTGTTGTTGTACTTATTTAAAATACAATTGTTTAATTGACTTCATAATTCTTGATGAATGAGCTCTTTCTCTAAATAAATCATCTTCACGTTATTTATTCTTGATTCCTATCTTAATTTAATTGACTAAAAGAAGTTATACATATCAATTTAAGTAAATGTAACATCTAAGGGTGTTTCATATATTATTAATTTCACATATTTATCCTTACTACAATTTTAATTAATATTAATAGAATACTAATAATGGTAAATACTACATTAAGCTAGTCTACAAGTAATCGTTGAGCGTATGACCGAGAGATGTAATTTATAATTTCCTTCTCTAGAAGTTTGGAGAAATTCTAGCTTTATGTTCTATCATATTCAGATTATAAGGTCCAGAGAGAACATAGAGCACAATTTTCATTATGTAGGTATCCCAAAAAAATCATACCAAAGCTTATAAACTAGACAAAAATCTTAGCTCGTAGGAGAGTGAAAACATAAAGAGTTTATTATAATGACGTTGCTTAAACATTCGTGACTCTCTTCTAATTTACTATCCGACGCAAAGGAAAAATAAACTTGTTATGATTTATATTTTCAAATTACATTCATTCAAGCAAAAAATTAATTTCAAGTCTATTAATGCTACAGTGTGTAAAACATAAAAAAATAAGTAAAATACCATATGTTTTGAAACTTTTAACTTTGATCCTTAATAGTTTATTATATATTTAATTTATTCAAAATTTGGTAGCATGTACTTACATGTGTTGCTTCAAGGTAAAATAATTAATAACTGTATCTTAGTTAGGTCTACTAACGTCTCTAAAGGTCGATTCATACAGAATGTTGAGTTATTCTATGATGTGCTAAGGTTTGATCTCACACTTGTTACTAAGCTAGGCACTTCTTGATACAAGTGCCAAACTTTTTTTTACATGGTATGTGATCCCTAAGCAACAGTTTTAGGGATGGAGACATTAAAAATTGGCATTATAGCTGTCATGGTGGCCATTTTGAAATGGGCTCTTGAAAACTTATGTTTGGTTAGCGGATATACTTTTTTTACAAGCTTTAATTTTATTTTTCAAACTGAATTCACTGAAAATGGATATGGGAACACAAAAGCTGTACATTTATATGTTTTCAAACTTGATTTATTGATTTTATCAATAATAATCAATAAATTAAATTAAATATATATAAAATATGGACACTTTCTTGAAGTGTCATAGCTGTACATTGATGGGTGTAACAATATATGTTTTGAGGGGTACTGATTTCAAATATAGGCTCACAAAAGTTGTTGGGCGTTTTCTTTTTGGGTTACGGAAGATTGTTCCCCATGTGGCTGCTTTAAGACATATTGTTTGTGTTTGAGGTTTCACAAATACGAGTTTTATTCAAGGACAATTTTAGATAAAAGTACTTTTATTTACTGTAAAAAATGTTTATCGTTGAATTAATTTATTACATATTCAGCGTTTACATCCTTCACACTTTCAAAGAGCAATGCAGGCTAATTCTTCTTTGAAAACACTTTCTAGAGCACATCTTCGGCAGTTGCATTTCAGTATCTCTCTTGATGTATCACTTACTGGTGGAATTGTTTCCTTAATCATTTTGCGTCCAGCCATAGTCACTTGGAGATAGAATTTCAGGCTGTTTTTCAAGGGATGTTCCCCATGTGTGGTCTGCTTGGTAAGATGTTTGGAGGACATGCTGCATAAAAGCATCTTGAGTTAGAGGAATATGCTCAAGTTCGCGAATTGCAACGATCATATAATGATATGACGAACTTTTCCAAGCTTGGAATAACTTGATTTACAGCTTCTACTTCTGACGTGCATGACAAGACCTGAAGAGCTGAGGTAACATCATAATAAGCTTTGCAGGCAGCCCATGCTACCACTTTACCTTTACCTGCAAATGTATATGTTGTGTCACTTCCAGTCAAAGCATGAAACGCAAGCATTGCAGGGCTTTTTTCACTTCCAAGTGAATATGATATTGCTGTAGCATTGATGTAGTGCATGTGTTTCCCGGAGCCATACATTACCCACAAACAATCACATCCCAACTTTTTTTGCATGACTGACAGTCAGCACAACTATATCTGAGTCAACAGTACAAACTTGTATATTTGTATAGCCATCTACAATACCATCTTCTGCATGTAAAAATATTCTTATGTCAGCCTCCTCTTGATAATATTGTGATATTCGATTCAAATTTGCAGGTTGTGAGCAAACAGCACTGCCCCTTGGGCAATGACAACTTTCCCTGGATACTCAGCTTTACACACCAAGTGGCTCAATAAAAGGAATAGTTATGTCTTGATCTCGTTAACTTTAAAAAATAACGCCAGTTTTAAGTACTACTTTATCTGCTTCAACTCATCTTCGAACACCTTTCCCCCTCTTTTCATGGACACATTCCTTCAAGCTATCTGATTTATAGATGTCAAACAGATGTCACCACGTTTCACCTGTCTCTTGAATTGACTTTTAATTATTTTTTATGAATTCTTTGGAATGGTCAGCAAATGAATCTGTAATTTCCGGCTAAAGGAAGTGAACAATAACTACATCATCAAGAATAATCATATTGACATCACATCAGATTCAACTTTATGTGATCCATCATCATTATCACCTTCAGTGCAGGAAATATGTTTTTATAGACGGGGTACTATGACTGATTTTCCTCCATACCTAATACTTCCATTGCACTCTGCTAGTGCCAGAGGATGTCCATTACTAAACAACTGTTAAAGGTCATCATATCGTACTTGACAGACTATGTACATTCTCAGGAAAAGACTGCGATCTTGTCTGAATGTTAAAACCTTCTGGGTGGTTTTACATTTTGATTTAATTGGTGAACTGAAAAGTGGTAGTTTATTCTTTGTCGTTGTTTGATCCACGCTAACCTCACATTTCACTAGACGATTTGTAAATAATTTCTGGCTTTTATCCCTGCCAAGTGCTTCCATTATTCTGCACAACTCTATCACATTTTTATCAGCAAACACACGTGAGTGAAAAAATATAAGTTGACGATAAGTCTAAAAGTACATAAACAACAATTTAAAATTACAATATTAATTTAATAAATTAAATGGTTGTTTATGTACTTTTAGACTTATCGTCAACTTATATTTTTTCCACTAACTGTTTGACGATGTTATTTTAATATATGTTATTTAAAAAAATGTATGACACTATGTTATAATTTTAAGCATAATCCAACCAGACATTTTAATCTAAAGTCATTCAATTTTCATTCTAAATAATTTTTAAATTAATCTATTTAACTTATTTATAATATTACTGGATGCTTATCTTAGATTTGTATCTAAGTACTAGCCACGAGTAGCTTAGTTCAAATACATTAGCAATCATTCTTGCTGTCCTGGAGAAGAATATTTTGAGATCAACTTAGATTTGACTCCACAGTTATGAGTTCAGCCCTTTAGATCTAAGCGACATAAATTGAACCACCCCTAAGATTAAAACAAAATATATATAAACATCCGTCACTATACCTTTATTAAAATAATTTGGCATTTAAACGCTGAAGAGCTTCAGATGTTGTAAACTATGACGAATTGTATTTCGATGTGTTACTACACAGTGATTATTAGCGAAGAGTGAGCTACGGAAGGTAAGTCATTAAAGATTTGTATCCCTTTTGTATTGGTACTGTATTTAACTTGAGCCTCCTGAATAAGCTAAGAGATATCAACTTTGATACTTTATTTTAATAAAATCATGAAAGTGATGTTGGTTTTTGTATATAGCTATTTACAAGTTTGCTACAATATATTATTTAATGTGTAAATATATTTAAAATTGTGGCAATATTTTAATTCTAAAAGTTTAAATGATTAGAGACACTACGTTTATATTATAACCGCATAAGCTGGTTAGTTTCAAATGGCTATAGTCAAATCATCTCACCACTACAATTCGCCACACAGTTGGTCTTGATGACTCCATACGGTGTCGTAACGCCGGTCACTTTCTTGGACCCAAAACCGTTCTTTCCCGTTAAAATATTTTGGACAGGGCAATTCTCAATAACCTGAAAATAAGAACATAGTGTACACTTTATAATGCTTCAGATTCAATTATATTTTCGGGTGAAAGTATACCTAACAAATATATTGTAATATTTATATATAACGTATCGTACGGTTAATTAAGTTTAACTTTCTCGCGACCCCTCGGAGAAAGAATATCTTGTGATCGTAAAAGAAAACCACTCGAATTCGAGATTTTGATGGATATCAAAGTTTTATAACCCCCTGAACAAAAAAAAAAAGGTTTTTGCAAAGCCGTCTGTCTTTACCTCAGCCTAAAGCCGAAACTTTTTTCCGGTCAGGCTAAAACTTGATATCTAGGCTATTTGTAAGGCTCCCCAAAGGGATTTTTGGAATTATCTATTCAAGCCTAAACTTAAGGATAGTTTACTTAAGGCAAAAAGATAAAACGTTGATTTCTCAAAATAGGTTCAAGGTTTTTTATATTAAAATTTGTAGATATACGCTGTTTAACATTACAAACAAAACGGTGCATCCAATTTTTTCAATGACAATTACTTTTTATAAGTGTAAGTTTCTTATTTTTATAATATCTCCACAACTCTTTGAGAAACAAAATAATTCATCAATAAAATGTTGTAGGCATGACCGGGAGAAAGAGGTGGGGGTCGTTTTGGGGATTCAATCCTCCCATCCTCCAAATAATTAAGGTAAATTAATCATTTATTTTCAAAATTTGGAAAACAAAAGAGTGTAATTGATCAGCTCAGCAGTTAACGGGAACGTCAAACTATAGAAAACAGCTAAATTGCTTTCTGTTATTGAAACAGTGATTCTTTTTTATGGAAGGCAGGAAACTACTTTGCGTGGTACGGATGACACAGGAAATGTAATGCAACAGGAATTAGGTTTAAAATATGGATATTTTCGCGCCTTTTTGAGATTACATGCGCATGCTGGTTACTCAGTTTTGAGAAATCACTTAAAAACTGGAGAAATTGATGCACAACATATTAGTCCAAAAGTTCAAAATCAAATTATTGACATTTGCAGTTGCATAATCCAAGAAAGAACTGTGCAGAAAATAAATAATTTCAAATGTTTTACAGTGCTAACTGATGAAACCACATATATTGCTAAAACAGAACAATAATTATCGTGGTATGTGCGTTATGTGGACTTAGAGGAAAACAAAGTTCGGGAAGATTTTCTTGAATATGTACCTGCTCATTGTTTAACAGGACAAAGACTTGCAACTTTGATTAAAACACGCATCAAGCAGAACTTATTCTGCCCCTCAGACAACCTCGGACCCTCCCGCTTCCTCCCCCCAAGACCCGCCCCCCGCACCAAAATAAATGTCTGTGTACGGCAGTGATGCATATAGTGACTCCATGTAAATACTGACCTGACCCCCAGATTTTCTGGCCGATCTAGTAAGAGCTGTGCACAACATGGCGGGATCCACAACACCGTCTCCAGGACAGTACAGTCCTCCGTGGATTACGTTTTCATCCAGCAGAGGAAAAAGTTTCTTAGCCTCTTCCGGACTCACTATGGTTGAATCTATGCCAAAACTGTGTCCTGCTGTGGTTAGACGACTGTACTCATTAAGGCGCTCCTGAAATATTTTATTTGATTAAAACTAGGAATTAATATGGAAAAAACTGTAACACATAATGCAAGTAAACTATTACTAAAAATAAAGTTGTTTACATTTAAATTCAAAATTCATGTTTACATGTCTTAACATTTGCTCAACGTAAACAATTTTTATGGTGTGTAAGCCTACTATGTGAACAATTTTAATATAAAACAATTTTTTTTTTCAAAAGCCCAACTACGGATTTTTTTTTTAAATATTGATAACGTGATTTATTTTTAAAATTAATACTTCTTAATAAATCTAGTATTATCTAAAATCGTAGGTTAAATGGTTTTTGTTTCTTACATCTAAAGTACATACACCTAGATGACAAAAATATGAAAGGATTAATTTATGTGACACTTATATTTGATTGTGGTTTATAGCTAGGATAAGGGCGTAGAATATTCCCAAAGTTGAATAAAATTTTGTACACTTTCTAATAACTACTTAAAATGTGGAATTATTAAAATATGTCAGAAAATATTTTCTAAATTTCTCTTTATTAATATAACACCTCACAATTTTACATGAAATTTATTATTCTTAACTTTGGTAGCTTGTATGTTTTCTACAAAGCAATAACTTTTAATAATTCACATTAAGGGTAGTAAGGGTTTAAGAAAGTTAAAAAAAAATGGGCTTAAAGAATTATATTATAACTGTTTAAATTTGAAAAAAGTATTTTAATTTGGTTTGATAAACGTTTTCTAAAAGAGCTCAATCCTGATTTATCTCTAAAAATCGTAAATAGTTGATAGTTGATTTTTTTAATTTAACATAATGATTTGCTATAGATGATCGTGTAAATAATACAATTTGATCTCCTGATCATTGGATTGAAATATTGAATAGTTATCACTACATATAAAAAAGAAATATTTATATAGCCATTTGTAATCATTTATTTTCTATTTATCTTACGATTTGAATATTTTGAATGTATTTTAATATAAGATGGACTATTTTGGAACTATTTTATGTTTAATTTTTGCCTTTAAGAGGTCATGTTTTTGAATCAGTTAAAGATTGATCTCATGGTGCTCTCCGATTTTGCACATTACCTCACTTAAACCACTATATTTTTACTGGCCAAGATAAATACCCCCTTCATCCCCCCTTCCCCTCACCAATACCTCCCCAAACCATAATCTCTGACATTGGTGTTAACTTAACGTAATTCACAATAATTGTTTTTTAACAATGGTACAACAACGGCTAAAAATATCATAAATATTGATAGACCTACCTTGTTGTTGGCTAAGTAGAGTCCACCATTGTTGATCCAGCCAGGGTCTAGGCCTGTCTCCGACTCTAGCCTAGTGAGTAAATCTCTAGTAGATTTGAGTAGCTGTATTTCCACATCGTTAGGGCGTAACCTCCATATAAGCCCTGCAGTGTGCCAAGTGGTCCCTGCGGTCAATTTAGATCGCTCTAGAAGGACTGCCTTCACCCCTCTTTTGCTTAGCTGGTACAATGCGTTACATCCTGCACTCCCACCACCTAGAGGAAAACCATTGAGACTTAGCATAGACTGATGGAAAATACTGGAAATATATTCGAGGAATCTTAAGCTATCACCTTGAAAATACCGTAAACATTAATTTTTGGAAATCGTAAGTATTCATATCACTGAACTACATACCAAAATAACTCTTCAATTCTCCTCGTTACGACCTTGTCATTTCCGACCAAGAGCGTTTCTGTCACAATTACCTTTAATAACATTGCTTTGTTTGAACGATTGGTTGTATAAAACTCGTTGGAGTATCAAAATGGTTAAAAAAGGATATAGAATTCTGAATTTAAAGTACATATTTATTAAGTCAGACAAAATGCTAGCTTGATCAAATCTATTTATAGTAAAATACAAAACTAAACACTTTATCTTTATTCTCTCCCAAGCATTTTGTTATGGGTCGACAGAATTGTATACACCCGGAATGGTCTCCATTTCGCATGCAAGTGAAGCTAAGTAAAAATTGAAGTGGGGAGTTGAAAATTATAGCATTTCGGATTCTATTTTTATCACAAAAATTGTGTTTTAAAATCCGTAAAATTATCCACAGTGGAAATATATTTATGGTCTCCATTCCGGATTTTGTGGGTCCACCATTTACAAATCCATAAAGGTACCTAGGATATATTCCTGGTTGGGTTATGAGCCAAAATTGAGAAAATATCCTGGAAAGTTCTCATAGCTGAAATGAAAAGCTTTTCGAATTTGTCACAAATGCAAACGTTGTAAATCTGGAAGTATATCCACAGTCAAAATTAAGAGCATTCCAGGTTTAGTTACGATTGCTTGGTAGTTAGGATCTCCATTACAAATTTTGTAGAGTTAAGCAAACATTAAGGGAGTAGAAACTAAAACTACTATATATATATATATGTATATATATGTGTGTGTATATATATATATATATGTATATATATGTCCCCACTGGTAAAGAGTATTAAAATGAACACTTAATTGAATGGCCTTATTTAGGAACTGATAATTTTGTTTTAGATATGCAATAAATGTTGGAATTGACTAAGAACTTGAGTTAGTATTTGTTTAAGGCAAAATGACGCCATTGGCACATTCCACAGAACACATCACCACAGATCATTATATAAAGTGAGACCAAAAATAGTTTGGTTAAAACAAGCCTAGTAATATCTGCCAGCACTATATGGCAGCATCATGCAGTAATCTTAAATATCTTCAACATTTCCTCCTAAGCCACAGAATGGGATTGGGAAAATTATTCTGATATTGGATAAACTTGATCAAGTGCACACTTCACTGATATATACAGAAACCCATGCCAGCGCGTAGCATTTCAAATTTCTATTAACACAATGTTTTAGTTCAAACACCCACTAGCTGCTTTTCTTCATCGATGTGCTTCACAGCAATTCTACCATCCAGGTAGTACTCGCGTACGAAGTGGTGCCGCACTTCAATGTGCTTTGATCTCTAGTGGAACCCAATATTTTATGTAAGTTTCACAGCACTTGCATTGTCTACAAGCAGCATTGATATTTCGTTACCTTATGCACCAAGTTCGTTAAGAAGACTCTTCAACCACAGTAATTCTTTAGCACCTTCATTGGCAGCAACGAACTCCACTTCTATAGTTGTCAATGCTACCAATAACTGCAATTGGCTTGACCACACCACTGCACCACCTGCGTAGATAGTCAGGACACCACTCGTTATCCGTCGTGACTCGATTTCACCCGCAAAGTCTGCGTCGTTAAATGCTTCGAGTGTTCGTTTGCTGTTGTTTGTCTGATACAGAAATCCATAGTGGCTCGTTTCTCGCAGATACTTGTAGATACATTTGACGTCCATACAGTCCACTTTTGTCGGTCACTCTATTGCGCGGGCAGTCCGAGACACAGCAAAAGATATGTCTTGTCATGTGGCCGTTATTAGAAACATGAGCCATCCTACCGCCTTACTATATGGTATATAGTCTCCAAACAATTTATCGGTTCCCTTATCATTTCGGCCACAAGGCATTGCCACTGAGCTTGCCTCGTGTTTGTTGAAGCATTCTAGGATTATTTTCGTGTAGGTGTTCTGATACAAGAACAGCCCTTCTAAACATTGTTCTATCTGCATGCTTAGGAAGTTTTCAAGAGAGCCCGTCGTCATCTTAAAGTTAAGAAGCAGCTGAACTATAAGTTATTTGACTTCAACTTTATCGCTCCCATCAATCACACCGTCATCCACGTAGATGACAACGATCAATTTTTTCCCATTGCGTTCAAGGACAAATAAACAAGAATCAGCCGAGGTAGATTTTAATCACTGCTATTTCATAAAGTTGACAAACCACTTATTCCAACCCCGTGGTGCCTGTTTGGGACCAAAGACCCGATCAATGCCGTCATTAGATCATACCGGTCGACGCATGTATACTTCCTCCTGAAGTGTACTGTACAGGAAAGCCGTCTTAACATTAAGCTGACAAAGCTGCCCACCGTAACAGATGAGACTTGCTCATCCTTACAATGGCTTGTGATGAGTACAGGGTATGTAAAGTTTATATTAGTATAAAATACTCGATATGGCAAAATTTAAATATGGATAGCTCATTAAACTCAGTGGGTTTTGTGACTCCTGACATAGATAGTATGAAAAAACACTTCCATGAGAAAATAATTACGAGTAGACCAATCCAGGATTCAAACTCAGATCAGACCGAGATCAAAGACCAACGCGGTTAATCTGAACGGTGTTTGACAGTGACGCATATCAAAACTTGAACATTATTTTTCTTGATTCACATCATAAATCTTTCAAATCAAATGAAAGTTCTTAATAAATAAATATAAAACCTGCTTCGGTAGTCACATGGTATAGCACCTCACTTTGGTATTATCGAATCAATCGATTGGTCTAATGCTTCACTCTCACAATAGACTGGATTCCCAATCACAAGATCAGGGTTCGAATACCATTCCATCGTGGTAAGGTTATTTTTTGATTAATAGTTTCCCACTCTAGGGTATATTTCTTCCAAATTCTACTTTCCTAAACCATATTCCATTAGCGTGTGTGAGAGTATACCCCAAACTTGTACTAAGACACGGGAGAAAAATATATTATTTTATTTCTAAGCTCACTTTCTGAAATAAAAAAATAATATATGTTAGGTCCTTGGCAACAAAAAAGTAGCAGTATCATATTCAGTTTCCTTTTGGTAGTATTTACAGACTACATACACGGCTTGGCAGGTTGGCGTAGTACATACGGCATGGTAACGGCACGGCAAGATTTTAAGTCACCAAATGACATTAGTTAACGCCAGGTAGTCAGTACGGTAGATCGCGGAAGGCAATTATTTTGTATTTATTATATTTATGAAGAAAAAAATACTATCGTTTATAATGTATTACTTTCTACCGTACTGTAGGGTGGGACAGAGTGGGGGCATTTGTGACATTGTTCATAGAATTACGAGTGGACAGTGCAAAATTCTTCAATTACTGTTGGATGTCCAAATCGTCGTTTGATGTACTATTACAACGTCTAGTGGCAGACTGGTTCAACGTAGCTCGAGAGTGAGGGATGCAATTACACCGGACATTCAGTTTGGCGCTAGTCACAGGACTGAAGAGTGATGATGATGTCGGATGAATGTACGAGGAAATCCCGCGCCGTGTGAAGAGATCAATATAATCGCATGCCCTACTGCGACCAGATACGACCACGGCACCGGACTAATCCAGTGGGGCGCCGCGAGTGCAATTGCAGCCGTTTATGGGAAATATCGTGACCGTGACGTATGTAAGGCTCCATTCCACATAATGATTGACGGAACTCACGGTGCCGTGCCGTGAACGGCCACGGGGAAAAAAACTGTGTTGTGTGTAAGAAGCCTAAGAGTTAGTTACGGATGAGCGAATGATTCTCGACCCGCCTCGGTGGCATAGTTATCTAACGCGCTAGTCATGTTGAGCTAGACTGCCGAGGATGGGGAGAGTGAGGTTCGAATCTCAGTTGGGTGAACTGGGGTGGTTATTCCTAAATGGTTTTCCACCCTCCCTCCACGTAAATGTGGGTTCACTTCCTCTAAATTCAACCTTACCAATTCCTAATCCATTAGCGTAGCCAGTACTTAATCGGATAAACTGAACGGTTAGTAAAACGCGATGCTAAATAAAAAAACTTATTCTCAGCTCACTTTTTGATAACGACAGAAGAACGGTAAACGACTGACTCTCGGCTCAACTGTTGCTTTATATAAAGCAACAACTGAGCCGAAAGTCAGTCGTTTAGCGGTTTTCTGTCGTTATATATATATATATA
>CABFVX010008715.1:0-22416 GCA_902151425.1 Timema shepardi | reverse complement strand
AGAATTCTGGCTTTCTTGAGAGGTAGTCCGTGGAGGGAAGTGAAAGGGATGGCTTGGCCCTCTGTCGAGCGGTGACACTTGCTAGAGAGGGGACTCAACTAGCGCAGCACGTCCCCACTGCTGCCTGTCAATGCTCGAGGGTTCTAAAACTGCACCGCGCGTCCCCACTGCTGCCTGTCAATACTCGTTCTAGCCCTCGACCGCTATATCGAGAGGTTCTAATCGATGAATAAGAACTCCAACACCTCTATCCTACCAATTAATTAATTAATAATCATTAATAATTAATCATCAAGAACCAGCATGTCAGGGTTAGGGGTTGTAGGGGGAGTTCAGGAGGGGGCAGGAGGAGGGGGAAGGAGGCTATTTATAGCAGCCAATCAGAGGAAAGTAGGTCACGGGCTAGCCAATCAGAAGAAAGTAGGTCAAACTGGGCCAGTTCACCGCATTAGACTACTGTGGATTATACCAAACTAGAGCATCTACTGTTAAGGATTTTTTTAAAGTATGTTAATTTTTAAAGTGAGCAATCGCGTACACCCATTTATAAACCAATGGATCCATCTCCAATAATGTAATATTCACTATAATAATTTATAAACAAATGTTTTATATAATCCAAACTCGAGGCAATGGTAAAATCCGAGCTTATGTATCAGGAGTTCAAATGTCCAAGAGGTGGCTAAACACAATCATAGTTTTTTCTCATTATGTATTTTTATATGGAATACCATTTAAACTATGCCAACGTCTTTGTATGATCCAACCTATCTTGTGAACAAAATTACTTTACATCAACACATTTTAGAGATATTCCAATAAACTCACTTTTGTGCCATTTACCGCCATGTACTGGTTAGGTCAGTCAAGCCAGCCGCGTAGAAGACGATGCTTGATTGCCGTACTTTAGCTATACATAGCTCTAGGTTATACTTACCAAACTTGAGTGGCGTTTCTATACGTATCCCTTTTCTATAGTCACCATGAGGGTGAGCACATCTCAAACCCAATGAGCTTCCAATTCCAACCTGGCTTTGCTAGGTTATCGGGCTTTATTTTTTTAAACTTTGAATTTTTCTCATGAGGATGGCATGTTCCATAGGCCTAAACTATATTTATCCACGTGATCATGATGTGTTGAATCCACCCGGAGCACAGAATAAAATAAAGCAAGGTTTATTTTACGGTACTCAAGTATCTTATTTTACCATATTATTGGAAGGAAACAAGGTCCCCCTCTCCCCGCCTTTTTTATCACTGCTAGATTAGAAGTCCGTATAGTATCATACCGTGAAATTAACCAAAAGTAGCAAATGGTATTAGTGAAAAGTAATTTTAATAATTCTGAATTATTTTTCTCTTAAAGTTTTTTCATACATGTACGCATTTAAGTTAAGAAAAAATGGGCGTGGGTGGTCCTCGAAAATCAACTTTCCTTATCCCTAGCACATTAGTGTAATTTGTGCATACGCGTACAGCCCAAACGGTTAGTAAGGCGTGGTGAAAGTAAAAAAAAAATGTTTACTTAAGTCTTGGGTCTTGTCATTTAACTACGTTTGGAAAGTAGGGATGGAGATGGCCAAATTGAAATGAAAAATGTACCTATATTGTATGAGAATGTCAGTGTGTGGAAATAATTTAGGAAGAACCACCCCAAAAACAACAAGCTGGTATTAAAACCTCAATCTCACGTCACCGTTAAGCCAGAGAGGGTAGGGAACGTGTGTCAAGGGTAGTTATTTTTTCAGTTTTCATAGCAAAATATTGCTTTGTTGAAATAACTATGTGTAGAAAATTAAGTTCTATGTTTCTACTGGAGCAATTTTTAATTTATTTTGCTGAAAAAAAATTGTTAGTTGTGAAAACTGAAAAAAAAAACTAATCATCTATCACGTCCCCTTTCATCTCACTTTATTATCATTCATTTGCAAAGAAATGTTTGTAGCACATATTATATAACAATGAATTTATAATATACATTACATATTTCCACATGCATATAATATCTTGTGAGAGAGTGCGTACCTTTATACCCAATGTTTAGGTCTCAGATGATAATAATCATAGCTACAAAGAGATAAGTTTATTATGGTGTTTTTTTAATCTCTATGTTATTAGAATCAATGTTCTGCACGCAACCATAATTCCCTTATTATTTGTATTGACGGCTGACCTTGGAGGCTCACACTTATCTTTGAGCTTGGTGGCTAGCTCGATGTTCGTGTTCAGTCATCTTTCATACTCTGTTCAGAAGCGCTAGAGGAGGCATGCTCTCGTTTGATGAAGAACTTCTAAAGTTGTATTTTAAGCACGTTCCAGCAGCAGGTAAATACTTATTTAAAAATTTACATTATAACTTGGTTTTGTTTCTTACTTCCTCTCCATGTCGGGGAGAGAAGTTTTGTGATCGTCAATAGCCGAACTCGAGATTTTGATGGATGTCAATGTTTCAATTCCGACCGGCTGAATTCGGAAAAGTGGTTTTCGCTATGCATCTGTCTGTTCACAACATCTAAGCCTAGAGCCGATCAGGCTATAACTTGGTATCTTGGTTTTTCATAAGGTTTCCTTGAGTAATTTTTTGAATTATATATTTTACTGAAAGGCAAAAAAAGAAAAAAAAAACAATTTTCTCAAAATTCGCTCTAACGATTTTGATTAAATTTTTTGTCGAGGCATTGATTAACATTACAAACAAAATGTGAGCCCTTATTTCCCCATGAAAATTACTTTGAGTGTACTTTATATAAACGGAAACTTCCAATTTTGATCATGTCCATGCAACTATTTGATAACTTTGATTAACTTATCATTGTGACGTTGTAGTACTATTTAAAGTTAAAAATAATGTTTATTCTAATTATATATTTTTATAAAACCAATAGTTTCTAAGCTATAAGCAAATATGTAAGCCTATATTATCAGGGGCGGATCCAGATCATTTTCATAGGGTGGTCATAATTAAAAATAATATAGGTACTTACAATGTTAGATTTCTGTTTAAGACCATTTTAGTTTCTTATTCATATTTGATCTAATGTATGTTTTAAACCATGGTCACCCTTTCCTATTTTTTTAAATCAAATAGTTTTTATAAACTATTTGGAGTGGCCCTCCTTAAACTTTTTTTTTAAATGGTTCACTCTAGAAGCTATGAGTAGTCTTCGACTTGATTTTTTTTAAATTATATTCTTTTATAGGCCATTTAAAGTGTTCCTCACCTAGACATTTTTGAAATTTGTATGCCCCTCGAAGCTATTTAAAGTGATCCTGACTTTAGTTTTTTACGATAATTAGATACCTCCTGAATATAATCTTTGAAGTGGTCTTCCATCGATAAAATTTTGAAAATGGAATTCTTTCAGAAATTTCAGAAAATTCAGAATTTGGTACCGTCCTCCACAAAACATTTTTGAAATTTGGATGGCCTTGGAAGCTATTTAAAGCTTGCCTCCCCTGAATTTTTCTGCCAGTTAGATGCTTCTAGTCTAGTAGTTATTTGAAGTGGTCTTCTCCGGAAAATTTTGACAATAGAATGCATCTAGAAGTAATTTGGAGTTTAATTTAAGGCCATGATTCAGCTCCATATTTGATAATTTCAGAGGATTTGAAATATATTAGGGGTGGGGGTGAATTTATTCCAGTGAGGGGCAAATTATTTCCAGGGGGTCAGAGTCCCCCACAGTTCTGACGCTCCTTGCTACCCATACATACTTTAAATTCGGTATTCGTGGATGAACTGCTCTCAGATGATTATTAGTCTTCTTTGATGTGTGGTAGTTTACTGTCTCTATGAGGAACAATGTTTGTTACTCGCTATGCACGACAAATATTCGTACATGAAAACGAATATTTTTTCCACACTTTCCTGAGTCATGTCGGATATTAAATAAACGCTGACGAATAACGCACGTGTGGACCCGGCTAAGAAGTGTCTGCACGTAAAATGATTAAAAATTGTATAAAATTTATTTGTGTTGTATTTTATTTATAATATTTGAACTTTCATTTTGTTTTTTGTATTAATTTTCTAATTTTCACAAGGGGGTCAACTGACCCTTTGATCCCCCTCCTTCCCCTGAATCCGCACCTGTTTATTATTTTATTAAGGCATTTGAAATGTGAGATTAATTGTAATGTTCGTTTGTGGACAGAGATTTTCCTCTTTTTTTCACTGTTTATGTAATAGTCTACATTATTTCATTTACGCTCATTGGTGGAATGTTTTTGCACCAATGTATTATATGATTTCGTTTCACAAATTTTCCTGGTTTATAATAAATAGCTTATTTTTATTTTAGTTAAAAAAAGTATGGGTGGTGCACCGTACCATTTATTATATCTTGTTAAGACGGGTTATATAGAACTACATTTATTATTTTGAAAGCGTTGGCTTACATATCTTTTCCATATGTTTCTGCTTGAAATAATAAACGTGACTTTTTATTTATCTTTTAGCACGCGTCTTAGTATTGTTCAGGTTTTAAGCATATGTACTAATTACGTTAATGTGTTAGTGATGAGGAAGGTTAAATTTAGAGGAAGTGTATCCAAATTTATATGAAAGTAGAGTGGAAAAACCATTTAGGAAAACCCACCCTCAGTACACCCGACCATTATTCGTACCTTGATATCTCCTTCAGTGACAGTCACGTCCAGGAGTACCTACACTAAGGCCCTCGGAATGGGCTTGTCTGTCCCACGAATGCTTTAACAAAGATTAATATAAAAATTCACGAAAAAATATTGTAAAGACTAGTACTGAAATGATGGTGCCCCTGTCTGTAGTAGGCCTTCACAAAATACCTACATACTTACAATATAGTGTGTCCCCATTTTATCTAACGAAAAACTCTTACATTTATTAATTAGCTGTTGTTATTCCCTTGAGAATATAAACTTACATCTAATCATGTTTAATTATGGTTATGAGTTGAAGGTATATACATACTATATAATATTTAATGTATCTTTTTCGGCCCGGCCCAACTAGTATTTACAACATCCTAATGTGACCCTCCGCCCTAAGTTTGGGGACCTCTGGTCTAGTCTATTGAGAGAGTGACACTTTAGATAAATGTTTATCAAAGTTTTGGTCGGAAGTTATGTACACTGGAGGACCACAGGATCCCTGGGATTAGTGATATTGGTGTGCAAGGGGGGATTGAAAATTATGCAGGAGAATTATTATTTTTAGGCATTTCTACTTTAAGACTATAAATAAATCATATAATAATCAGTGAATTACATTTACTTATCAAGTAGTTATTTAATTATTTTAACATTCTAAATCCCTTAATTTTTGATAAATTATTTTCAAATTTGTTGAAGTTGGTACAGACTTACTTTTCTATATGACTTTGTCTACCTAGGAAAGAAATAGAACATAGTATGGATATTTCATTTTTTATTCTTTTGCAGTTCAATTTATATATATATATATATATATATATATATATATATGCATACATTTATAAATTGAAATACTAAAGAACAAATATATATAATCAACATTCTTTAATTTATTATTATTACTGTACTAACGTCCTGGGATCCTGCGGACCCCTTTATAGGCCACCGCGGACCACAATTTAAGAAACACTGCCTTAGACCAGGCCTCTCCAACTATAAAATATAATTCCACCATTCCAACACACTTATATAATTATGTTCAGCTACATTTTCACTGTATTAAAATTTGCAATGACGCTTGTTAAGAGATTTCCTCTAATGACATAACTTACTGAGATTGTGTGAATAATTTTTATTTTCTTAATATTTATAACTGTTAGACAAATCTAGGATTGATTCTGTCATTTAGTGTCATCGAAACTAGGGTTCACACGAGAACAGTCAGGTGGTCCTGTAACAATACAAGGAAGGTATTTTACAATCGAAGCCCCACCCAAACCGATACTGCATAGACTATCATCCGAATCTTAATACCCACTCCAAGAAACGTCGACATTTATTCAAATTGCCAACAATAGTATTCTTCACTATTGTAGTTTCATGTAACTTCAAGCAATATACAAACAATATCATTCAATATAAATTCACTATAACTCTCTACAATGTAAACTGTTCATATACGTACTGAACCGTTACGCCTAGCTAGGCGTGTTGAAATAAAAAAAAACAATAATAAATATAAGTTAGCAAAAAGTTAGTGTGCTGAGTGAGTAAAAAGAGCAAAGAAAAACTGAGCAAAACCTAACTGAAGCCCAGCGCACGCAATAAGAACTATTGCGGGACTCGTCCCCACGGTCACCCTCAATAATATTATGTCATTAATTAAGAACGTGACTACACCTCTGGTTTGATTATTAGACAACTTATTTTAGTTGCAGTATCCTACCTAAGAATGAACGTATGAAAAGGTAAGTACAAACATAATAGTCAAGAGATTTATTATTTAGATTCAAAAAGATATGGACAACAATTTATTGAAAGCAATAACCTCAAGAATGATAGGGTATACAACATATGCAATCTAGCGTCATGGCCTCATAGGGAGGGCGCAGAACGTATAAGCGAATAGCCTCGCTAATAAAAACTTGGTTAAGCCGAAACAACAATAAATGACTCTTGAAAATAACCTTAGCATAAATGTCAATGTTCAACATAAACATATAAAATTATTTCCTTTCAGTCATCTTTCATCTCTCCCTCCCATAAACGGGGAAAGTATTCAAAATCCCAAATTACAGAAAGCTAAAGTTGACATTAGTCTAGATAAACCAATATTAGCTCGCCAACACTTAACAAATATCCACCCATTACTTAGTCGTTATGGCGGCTATCATTAACCTCTTACACGCGCTGATGGCGCCTAGTACTCTAAGGTCAAGAGAGAACGATTAAAGTTAAATATGAACAGAGCAATTCAATAGACGGAATATAATGACATTATATTTCAATAAGCAAAAGACAAAACCTAACCTCTAGCATGGAGTAATATAAATTACATTTGCTAGACAAATGCTTCCCTGTAAGCGAGTAAAGTTTAAGTCCCTTATGCTCAGAGAAAACATATAGTACTCAAAAAATATTTATATCGCCAGATATTCTACTTTTGCCCAACTCCTAAAGTTAATACTCAACATAAACATCATGGGCAAAGTTTAAAGTTAAAGCCTATCAATATTTAAAAAAATTACAAGTGAGGAAGATATATTATTGAAACGCTATCATGTTTCCCTTTTTTGTTAAAAGTTCGTTAATATCAGAAATAAATACACGTCCAAAATATATATTATTGAAAAATACATCATATTTCAGTTCATTAAAGTTCGTTAACATCTGACATAAATACAAGTGAAAAAGATGCCATATTGAAAACGATATCATATTTCATTTTTGTTAAAGTTCTTTAATATCAGAAATAAATACTACGTCCAAAAGATATCTTATTGAAAAATACATCATATTTCAGTTCATTAAAGTTCGTTAATATCTGACATAAATACAAGTGAAAAAGATATCTTATTGAAAACAATATAATATTAGATTTTTGTTAAAGTTTGTTAATATCAGAAATAAATACAAATCCAAAAGATATCTTATTGAAAAAGACAAATTTCAGTTTAGTTAAAAGTTCAAAGCTTAAGTCCACTATACTTGACATCAATTATACATGCAATGTTTAAATTTAGAGTTTTTTGAAGATTCAAATAATTACTAAGAGCCGAACGTGAATTTTGAACGATAAAAATTATGCCGAAAAGGAATGTATATTACATGTTTAATATCCGAAGCCGTAGCTAGTACAAGCTACTTCTAAAGCCAGCCCCAGAGTGGCGCTTAACCCACACGATCACACTTTTATACAGAAAGCACACGGCACGAAGGGAAGACAAGAGGGGGGGGGGGACCAAAGAATATAATGAGGCGTGGAATGTTCTACAAGCGTCTAGACGGCAGACTTGGACACAGTTGAAGTGTTTCTTCTTCCTAACTGAAGATCTTTGGGTCGGAGAAGCCGTTGCTGGGCATTGGAAAAGGCGCGGTCCTCAATATACCGGGATTAGTCGTCTGGTTCGGGTGTGAGTGTTCCGATGGGCCGTTCGTGCGTGTAGTCGTGTAGCCAGGCCGGCCGCAGATGTTTTTGGTATAATTGGTAAGTTGATTGTTTTTTTGTTTGGTTGCGGGCAGCTTTGGCTAACAATGCTACAGTACCCTCTGGATAAACTGGCTTGCACAGCCTAGTAACCTGGTTGACTTCAAAACGTCCTAAATCGAGGCACGGAACAACTTTGCCTTGATGTATCAGCACTTGATGTTCCGACCAGCCCGGTTTAGACATATCTGATGGGCGATTTTCTGCACACCTGGCGAAGAGTGCACGCGGACATGGCTGCCCTCTTGTGGATGGTTTGTGCAACCATCACCTGATCTCTGACGTCAGCGGCCAAGCAGTTAAAAAGATTTTTGACAACAACCCCGAGTATCGTCTATACGGAGCGGGATGACCAATCAGCGACCAACAAGAACGATGGCCTACGTGAGAAAGACAGCGTGATCCTCCCAAAATGTTACGTCACTGACTTAGTTTGAACTATTCCCCCCTATCATAACTACGCAGTAAGACCACTATATATTATGAAAGTGTAGAATAAATAAGCTTACTTTTGATTTCGGCACCATCGAGGATGGACCTATGTAATATTTATTTATATTAGACTTTTGAACTCAGCACCATCGAGGATGGACCTCTGTAATATTTATTTATAATGTACTTTTGAAATCGACGCCATGATGGATGGACTGTGGTTATTATTTTGTATCGTCAGGAGATGACTTCCAAAAATCTGGACTCTGTGAAAGAAAGTTATAATACTCTGTAAATATTTTTAGTTCTTCTTAGAAGTTTGAATTATGGAACTTTAACTATTTAATTTAATTTTGTTATAGTCGAGACAGGCTGATATTTGTTTATTAAGTATGGGCATTATGTAATATTATTTAAAACTAAAAGTAACTCCAGTTTCGTGTCGCCACTTAAGGGCTTGTTTCTTAAAGATGTTTGTAAATTCTCAATTTTTGCTGTTTTAACTTACGAAATGTTAATTGAAAGATATTAATATTACCTATCTTAATAGTCTGGATATATTGACTAACCGTATTATTCTAACTTTTGTTGTTGTATATTTAAAATCATTTATATACATGCCAATATTTTGTGTAAAGTAAATTTGGCTATTCTTCGCATATATTTATATTTCAAATGTGGCAAACTTCTAAATGTTCTTTAACTTAGTATCAATTGTTAGACACTTTGTTCAATATTTGAATGATGCCGATTAAGTAGTCCCGCGTGAGTTTACATTAGGTTTGAGGTGTGAAACTCTCGTGTTAGTTAACGTAATGTTTATAGTATAAATGTATATTGTAGTACTTGAAGGTACTTTCATTTTGGGTCAAATTTGAATACTCTCATGATATTTGAAATAAAAGTATGGAATTTAAAGATATAACTTTATATTGGAAGAGTATATGTTTTCGTAATGTCTGTAGATGTTCAGACGCTTTTGTAACAGTTTAGAAAGGCTCTTCTGGTTTTTTATTTTTCATTAATATATTTGGTTATTAATTGTTTTCATAGCATTATTGATATAAAGCTAACCTTGTCTAATTGAACTAATCTTTTTTAGCAATAATGTAATCAACTATGTTTTTCTTCGTTCTACTAGATAAGTTAAGGTCACTTAAATTACTGTCTGTTATTTTTGAATGAATTAAATTATTCTTTACATTTAACTCTTGCTGATGCTATTATTATTATGTTAGCTTATTCCCTCTTATCCTTGTAGTATTTTCTTTAGTGGCCTATTGCTACGAGGTAAAGAAATGAGAGGGTGTAACAGTCCTTTAGAACATACGAGGTTATGTACATACCGGGTCGTGTTGCACCAGGGAGAGAGTGAGGAGGGGTGGGGGAAGAGATATACAAACCAAAACATGGACATATTAATAGCCATTAAACATTATTTTTCTTTATGGCTAGTAATGATTTAAAGGTCCTGTCTTATGAGTTATAAATACCAGATAAATATTGATATCGGGAGGTTAAAGTTAGCGACTAGATAAAGGTTATCAGCCATTTTATTATTTTACGTGTATTATGAACGGAATTTATCCGCCGGATAGCTATCAGTAGGATAAATATATTTTTATGCAGAAGATGCAAGGTTGGTACTGTTTTTATTGGTGTGTGCATGCGTATAAACTTTGCTGCTACCACTAAAACCTAGCAAGTGGCTACAACGCTCATCAGACACTATGTTCCAAGTAATGGTTACACTAGTATCGACACATCCCTACGCTCACCATTTGTTAAATTACTTTAATAATGGCAGCTAAATAGGTGTGAGGAAACAGGTGGCATCACGTGGGCGCAGAAGCAAGGTTGTCTTGAAAGTACTAACTTTGGTGTCTGCCAAAATGTGGTCAATAGTTTGGTACAACATTTACAAAATTTCATTTATTGTACTCACATTTAAATAATTGGTTCTTATACAAATATCTTGTTATTTTTTTTATAAAAGTGTAAATTAAATTTTCTAACTTTACTTATAGTTAGAACCTGGATCTGTGCCTACTAAACACATGAACCAAGATTTTAACCTAAACACCGTTTCTGCTAGCTGAAACCTCATGAAAAACAACACGTCACTATGGCAACGCCAATTTTAACTTTCAGATAAAAGCTATCAGGTACTTAAACCTCCCGATAAAAGGTGATGGATAAATACATTTCATCTGACATATAAATTCTATCTCGCGGTCATAAGACACAGATTTAACTTCTCGACCTGATAGAAATATTTATCGACCAGATTTAGGTTTATCCAGGATTCATAATACCGGCCTCAACTATACAATAATTAAATTATTATAATACAAGTTTTTAATTATCACCAAGTTAGCCTTTTAAGCATTTTGTTTAACGAATAATCAACAACTACTAATATCACTAATATTCACAGTCATTTATATTCTGAGCATGTATAAAAGGTTTAACCCATATATTTACGATGAGGAATGTAGTTTAAGTGTAAAGGGCGCCACATGACTGTAGATAACTTTTTATTTTCTTGCACCGCGTCTTACTTACTACCTGTTCGGGTTGTGTACGTACTAATTACGCTTATGGTTTTAGGGCTGAGGAAGGCTATATTTAAAAGAAGTATACGCATATTTGCGTAGAAAAAGAGTATAAAACCATTTTTAAAAAACCATTCTCAGTTCACCGGAGCGTAGCTCGAATCTCGATCTCACCATCATTGGCAGTCTAGTCTTCTGCGAGAGTGACGCCTTAGACCAGGAGTATCTCACACTTTCTTTCTCTCGATACTTTTAAATATTATTATTATTATTATTATTATTATTATTATTAGTATTAGCACCCCGTCTTACTACCCGTTCGTGCTATAGTATATATGCACTTACGCTGCTGTGTAATGGTAGGGTGGCTGCGATATTAAATGGAAGACTTACAGTTTAACGTGGAATCCGAACCACGGTGGAGGCCTGGCATTCCACACATTCACAAGTTGTGATTAATACAAGTCTTGTCAAAGGTGAAGGAAGGGTTTGGCAATAAAATAAATCTGTGCCGGGATCGAGGATTGAACCCCAGACCCCAAGCACAGAAGTCCTACACTTTACCCCCAGAGCACCATGTCACCTTAGTTTTTAATAGATAACCAAGGCCATTGACCAAATAGGGGTGCAGTCAGTGGTAGTCTTATACCCAATTAAAGACTATTATTAAATAATCCAATAATAATTTGTACAATTAAACATATGCTTAGCAGTAATCCAAGATTTCATCAACTTGTAATATTGGATGGGGTGGGCAGATCTACAATAGCTGAATTTATAATTTTAAGATGGGGGTTATTAGCTCATAAGGTTTAGTTCGTTAATTTTTAGAACATAAAGGACGTAAATGAATATTAGTATTATTATTAAATGCTATTATTGTTAAAAATAGATATAATACTAATATTATTGTTAATAAGTTATTAAGTTTGGTAAATTATAGAACTTTGTTAATAATATATTTATTTCATTCATATTTCTTAATGGTTCTATGTCTTTAATGATACATAGGTTATTATAATCGACCACTACAGTTGACCGTTCGATCACGATCAACTGTTTGGTCTCCGCCTTATATCATGCGGCCACCGAAGCAGGTTAAGTAGCGATGTTAGGATAACCACCCTCAATCAAACCGGCCTATATCTGAACCTTTTCCACCCTATTACCGCCATTCCTTTCTATGGTGAGTTCGAATTCTTATATTAATTAGCTAATCTGTATTTAAACGTCATCACGAGTCTTCTTCAGCTTTTGCTTTCAAACTATAGCATCAAGTTTGACAGCTTGATGTTTGGAACGTTTAGCTATATATACTCCATTATCGGTAGGAATTACTCTCTGAAAGGTCTTTTATCCTACCAATATCCTAATATATAATTGATTTCTGGTAGGGAAAAAGGCCTTTCAGAAAACAATTACTACGATGAACGGACTTTATTCATTACCATACTATCATCACCAAATTTAAAGCTAGTTCGTTAAAATATATATTTAACAGTCAGTTTAAGTTGTAAAATAGGCATTAGAGGGTAACCAAGCTTAACGCACAATAAAGAATATCACCTCTGCTCGTATCGTTTCTCACCAGCTCGGAAAATATTAAAATAAGAGTTTATTCCCCACTTTCATAAAATATAATTTAGAAATGAACTGATTCGATTCAATATGGACACGTGTTCGCCGATGTATTAAGAGAATGGACTAGCCCTAAACATACTAAGGATGAATTCCATGCTAGGGATGAATGCCTGTAGGAGGCGTATAATATACATAATGAGTAGTAATTCGTGGATATGGATAGAGTACCCCGTGATTAGGTGGGTAAATATGTCAAAGATACGTTTTGCAAAAAATATATTAGTAGTTAGCTGGACCTGTGATAAGAGCGCTCTGATTGGCTGAATTAGATCACGTGACCACGTCTCCTCACTCTCTGGTTGGCTGTTGGTTTTCCCCTCTAGCCGGAGCACCGGAGAAAGTCGTCCATCCTCGGCGAGAGAGATAGCGCAAATGACAGATAACTGTAAATAGTTCGGGCTCAGGCATTCACCCGGTGTCGTCATGGCAATGTTGCAAACCCCTATGTGGTAATGGTTTTTTTTCCAGAGATGTCGCAACTAGAGAGCATTGATACAGCTCTAATTATGCACAATCAGGGTCCTCGGAACCTTCGGTTAGGAGCCGCTATACCCCTACCACAAAAGTCTACTAAAATTGGTTCATGATATCGTCCGTCGACATGCGTGGGTGTAAGTATCTGTCATGGACCGGAGGAGTAAGGTAGTAATGTTCCAGAGTTTACGTGGAGTGAGGGAGAGTTTAAAACTACTCTAGTTTAGCCGAGAGAAATTCGAATCCACGACCTCCCTCGCCATAACTATATGAGTGACACGTACCCTTTCTGGGAAAACGTGCGGTAGGGATGATTTAAAAAATGTTTCAGAGGGAAAATACCTACAGTTTACAGCGCTGGGGATTAGATTTCCGCCTCGGTCATAATTATATGAGTCTGACAATTATACGGTGTGCACAAGGGGATTCAAACCTCGATAATTTTAGCACAGCTGATGTCTGTTGTAACGGTTGCACTTCCTGCACCCCCACCATTTTCGAAGGGGCTTTGCTGGTCGACCAGATTTTTCTAAGCCAGATAGAATGTGTACCCACATGTGCTTCAAACGTCGATCACTCTGCCATCGCCCATCTAGTGACGCCTTAGACCATGCGACCATCGATACAAGTATAAAATGCATTGTGACGGTAGGTTGATACCCAAGGACCTTGTATTTTTTTTTCCAGTGATGGGGATCAAATATGGTTGGATGAATTGATGGTTTTATTATATACCTTCACGAAGATGAGGGCACACTTATCTTTAAAATTATTCATTGCTATCAATCCCACGTGGCGTTGCCCATGACCCACAGTGATATTGTGTTAAAAAATAGACTATTTAAAAATTCGGCTTCGAGGTGCATTCGGACCCCCTCCCGTACACCTATGCTAAAAATTTCAGATCTCTGTGTGCCGTAGATTTGGCTGGGCATCGCACATACACACACACACACACACAGACAAACACTTCCTTTTACTATTATAGATTCCTGTTCCATTAATATAAATATACGGATAGCCCAGACGGCCGGTCCATCACGTAAATCTCAATATCGAGACTTATTCCCACTGCACCCCAAAGAGATTCGAACCGAATCCTAGAGATAAACATGACAGCTGAGCACTGTCTCACCTAGCTACAGTCCCATTTTCATAGGAACAACTAAAAAAGCCACTAGCTCTAATTTCAAATATTCATACGTACCATACGTACTCTGATGGCGGGTACGCCTGTGACTCTGGGGGCGGTGTCTACGGCTTCGTGATGGACGGTGGCGGGTGGTGTGGAGCTTAGAAGGGTGGTGGAGGCCTGGGAAACATGGCCACAACGTCCCCTTTGTGGAAATTGTACACAGTGCATATCATATCACACATGTAAGACCCCTCGATTCTCTCGTAGGGTAATACTTACATCGCTTTTATTGTGTGGCAGGTAGAGTCGCAAAACTCGATGTAGCCTCGATCCTCTCTGTCTTGGTTCACTACTTTATAAATTACATGTCTTTCACTCACCGCCACACTGTGAATATTCTCTACAGTCATATAGGCACGCCCCGCAATCATATGACCCACAGACATTAAATTAATTTAGCCAGTTCTAAGCATGGTGAGAGTACCTGAGAGATAAACGTGCTGTATGGTTTGTAGGGTCCGCCGTGTGATACGGTGCACATGTATTAACTGCCCAGCTGCCCAATGTTGTTGTTGTTAACTGCTTGACTCTTCTGTGCCGTCTCTCAAATGCGTTCAAAGTTCACAATGGTAGGTGAACCGGGTTTTACTTCGGCGCAGGTAAATACCAGTTTTTCTTTAAGCTCGCACACGTCTTCATCTGTTAAAGTACCAAAACGACAGGGTAAAAATACACAAAACTCGCCATTTAGTTAGGCTATTAGTTGTCTCCCGAACTTTGTATTGGCCGATTTTAATTTATACACCGAATACTTTTGATCGACGGTTAGATCACACAATTTTACGGTCTGCACGCTGTCAACAATATTTACCAGCCGCTATAACTTGTCCATCTTGAACCGCTCTCCAAACGCTTATAAATAGACGACCAAGTGGGTGCCCCCTTTATATCCACCCCTCTCTCCCTCGAGCGACGTCACGTGGTACGAGAAGAACAGGGTCAATGACCTCTTGTACTAGCTCATGGTTTTAAGGTCACGATCTATTCTTGTCTCGACTCGTCTTGTTGAGCCGCCAAACTGGCGCCAGTCATCAGCGTTGGGAAAGTGCGATGACGTCATCGGGAAAAACCCATTGCCTGGAGGAAGGGTTGCCAGAGTCAATGACTTAGCTCACGGTTTCAAGGTCACGATCTATTCTTGTCTTGTCGAGCCGCCAAGCTGGCGCCAGCCCTCCAGGAAACCCCATTGCCACATCATTCAAGGTCGTGTACCGACTTGTCTTGTTGACCCACCAAACTGTCGCCAGGTATGAGTCATTAGTATTCAGCCCTGTTATTACTTATGAATTTATGTAGTCATATATTATTTCATCAAAATAGATTTGCAGGCATCAAATAATATTTAAAATAATTTCAAGGTCTTCATAATTGTATTACTTATGAATTTTTATAAAAGTTATATATTATTACATCAAAAGATAATCTGGAACATTAAATTTCTTTGTTGTTTAAGTGGTATCGGGGTTGTAATATATGTTGGGTACACAATATAAATGTCAAACTCGTATAGTTATGGCAGTGGAGGAGGCCGTGGGTTCGAATCTCACTCGGGTGAACTGGGGTAGTTTACTACTCTCCCTCACTCCACGTAAACACTGGAACATTTCTACCTTATTCCTCCGGTCCATGACGGATACCTACATCCACGCATGTCGACGGACGATACCAAACAACCAATTGTATTATACTTTTGTGGTGGGGGATAGCGGCCCCTAACTGAGGTTTATAAATCACCGTAAGGCTTCCGAGGCCCCTGATTGTGCATAATCAGAGCTGTGTCAATGCTCTATAGTTGCAGGGAAAACCCATTACCACATAAGGGGTTGTGACATTCCAATGACGTCACCGGGGAAACCCATTACCACATAAGGGGCTGCGACACATGCCTTGAAGGAGGGGATATTGAGGGGAAGTGAAAGGGATCTCAAGGAGAGGGAATCATTTATCACACTCTACCCCAAACGGTCGTCAGGCGAGGTTCGTGCTGTTTGTTCCGGGAAGTGAAAGGCAGTCCAACAGAGTTTGTGAGAGGGAGCCAATGTTCACTCTACGCTACGCTGCCGTCAGGAGAGCTTCGTGCTTTGTGTTCCCTCCGATAACGAGGTAGGAACGCCCGACGCCGTGGAATGCATACCAATAAATATATAAAAAAGTCAACGCCCCATCCCAATCCTATCCAGACATAAATAACCATTTAGCACAAATAAAAAAGCAATGAGTATACATAAAAAAACAAATAAAACAAGAAAATACAAGTACCAACATGTTTGTAACAAGAACCAACATGTCTGGAAAGGGGTTCAGGGGTGGGGAGAGGGGTCAGGAGGGCGAGAGGGCGGGAGGGGAGGGGAAAACCAACAGCCAATCAGAGAGCTAGGAGGTGTGATCACGTGATTAAATTAAGCCAATCAGAGCGCTGTTATCACAGGTCCAGCTAACTACATATGTTCTTCCCATAACTTTTTAGAAAAACGACATTGGAGTTAGAAAGGAGGAATGGGGCAACACTGTGACTTAAATGTAATAATTATCGGTAATTAGACATAGACGCAAGATGAGTATTGTGTAAGCAGCAATGAACTACATACACGTAAAATACTGGAATAAGGCAATGGCCATGAGAACATCCGACAGTCGAGCCTGACTTGCAGCTCTGATTGCTTCCCCGGAAAATGTTAATGTTTGTGGCCGGCATTGTTGGGGATACGATTGTAGGTCCCTATTTGATACCATATAATTTGCATTTCCATAAATACTGTATATTCCCTGACATGGTTTTACCCGGGCTGCTGAAGGATGTAATAGCTTGTGCGATAGAGGATGTAGTTAGTATCAGTGTGACGGCGCCCTTGCACATTATGAGACACAGGTGCGATGACTACTTAATGAAGTCCACCCTAACCAGTGGATTGGGCGTGGTGGACCAGTGTAGTGGCCACCAAAGCCAAAGGATCGCACACTATTCAATTTTTCTTGTGGGATCACCTTACATAATTGTGTACCCAGCTACCAACCGCAGTCGCTTGAAGACATTGTGGCACGAGTCCATGCGGCTGTTATGACAGTTGACATCGACATGATTCGGCGCGTGCACACCAAATCCATACACCATTTGAGGCAATGCGTAGTCATGCGAAGATCAACCTCCGAACACATGAACTAACATATACGTTTGATTTACGTTTCAGGCATAGCCACATCACCCCTCTCTAACTTTAATGTTGTTTTTCTCAAAAAGTATGGGGGAGGTTTTTTTTTTCAAAGAGTGTTTTCGACCTATATTTACCCACCTAATCATGTAGTACTATTTGTATCTGCGAATTACCCTTCACTCTATATCTCTCTGGTAATAAATGGGATGACTTGAATATAATAGCCAAAAAGGATTTTAATACAGAAGGGATGTGGATTTAATACAGGAATTGGGGGATATGGTCTAATTGGTGGAGAGTAGTGTGAGTTGCATTCCCATGCATAGATAAATAATTACCAAGAGAAAGTAGTCATGAAAGGCTTCGTCTACTACCGCAAGGGAGGAGCAGGAGATCATTTTCCTAGATATATATAGATATAGGGCACTTTTCACATGATAAAGGGAGGATCTAAAAATAAAATACTGAAGGGTATTTGCTTGGAGGGATTAAGGTTGACTAAAAGGCTAGTATACAGTGCATTTTCCTGGGGGTATATCAAGAAATCAAACAAGAATGCACATCCTGAAGACTTTCATCCCCCTGATTCAAAAACAAGACCTGAGGGCTAAATATAAATGGTTTGACATCACAAACTTTATAAGAAAGTCTTAAAGGCGTACTTTGAAGACGATAACTCGCCATTCTTCCTCTAAGATAATCAACACGGGACCTAGGGTGGATCCAAGGCTTGTTGTCGAGGGGGACGATTTTTTTCATAAGGCTCATTAAAGTATAAATTAATAATTTTAATCAATCAAGACTTTTATTTATAATATTAATAATAATAATATTGCTAGTTTATGAACAAAAATTTTAGTAATAAAAGAGGACTTGTAAGAAAAACACCATTTTGATAAACACTTTTGTAATTCTAATACAAAAAACATTGAACAATAAAGTCGCTGTCAAATAAAAGTAATAAATATGTACATGGGCCCAAAATGTTTTAGTAAGTATTTATAGAAAAAGTATGTATTCTAATACAAATAATTGGTTATCATGCTAAACTTGATGGAGAATTTTAGATCCAAGCCACTTGCTTTTCTGCACATTAGAGCTAAGTTGATTGAGTTATTGATTAGGTCATGTAGGAGATACAACATTAAGGTAAATCTATTGGTTTCATTATTTGCAATTATTTTCTATGAGGGGGGAAATAGCCCCCTGCCCCCCCTGGATCCAGCACTGTGCTGAATAGTCCTTTCCCTCTTATGCATATACAAGTCTCTCTCTTATGCATATACTAGTCTTTCTCTCTCTCTCTTTCTTGGAGCAGGAGGTATAATGTGGCCAGCCCATGCAACTATTAAACCACCTTCAAATTTCCAAACATGTGTAAGAATAGTCTCTTCTGGCTCTAAGACCCCTGATTGCATTCAACACCTCTCAGACATTCTATAGAGATTCGAATAGGTTGAAAAACTACCTCTGCATTTGGGAATCGAACCCAGGATCTTTTGCTTGGTGCGCCAATACTCTATCAGTCTACCACTCATCTATCCAGGGGTAGTCTCATGTTCAGAGTCATTTTTCATTCATATTTTCAGGCATAATCTGTGATGGACGTGTGGATATAATCGGCTACCAATATCCATCACTGATATCACAGCCACTGGCATAGAAGAATGACTCTGAACACGGGATGATCCGTGGATAGTTGAGTGAGAGCTATGGTGTGCTAAGACAAGGTTCCTGGTTTGATTCCCGTGTCTGGGTGTCATTTTTCAATTTATTCTAATATGAATCCGTTACGGCTGATTTACTTAACTATAATCATTCATCCAAGTCTCACCTTATATATATATATATATATATATACCTGATTTTAAAGAGTCACGTTCTTTCATTCTAGAGAGAGACGAGATAAATTTTAAGTAACGCAAGATAAAAATGTAGGCTATACAGTGTTACCAATGACCACATAAGTGTTGACGCTAGATTAGTACCAGAAAGTCGCTAGATTGTTGCTAAACGAAAAATTAAAAGTCGTCAGATTTGTCGACAAACCAAAAATGTATACATTAATCTGAATTTAATTTAATATACCTTTCGAACACTATACTCACCTATTATTAGTATGTGTTTGATTCACGATTGTGATTGACAGATAGTTTAGAGCTCTTCTACAGACCGAAGCAATGCATTATGCGTTCTTGCAGTGCGATAGTTCAAAAATCAAAATTCTACAGCATTAAAAGTTAAAATAATGAATATGAACGTGACAGAAAATTCAGGAAATTCACCAGTCGCTAGGCACTAAAAATGAAAATCAGTGGTTTCAGACCCGTAAAAGTCACTGAATTGGCAATACTGAGGCTATATCTGAACTAGTTAATTCCTGTCAGGAATTCAGTTCTTGGTTAGAGAGACGTAAGTATTCTAAGAAGAAGCTATACATAAGTATTCCTTCACTCTGGACTATTGCATTCATATTAGGAGTATTTCCATAATGGCACGAGACAGAAGTATGGTTTTTACCTGGACTGGTCCTTTTTAAAGCTATTTTATGGTTCATGTGACGTTGCAGACCATTCAGCGGGATAGCTTTAATGCAAATACCACAATATTATTAAATTTCTCTACATGAAAAATATCACGTTACAACCCTACTTGACGTATCAAATCTATATGAACTTAAGTGTTTATGAAGGCACAGACATTCTTGCCATTTTAATTGATATTATTATTATTTATTTGTAAGGCTAGTTTCCAAAAAATGTAATATCATAATTTTATGTTTGTTTCAGGTTGGATTTTAATAGAAGAATGTTCGTTTTCACATTGTTATGATACAGTCAATCGAAAACATTCCATTTACTTGAGTTTTACTTTTATTATAACAAACTACATAATATGTATTTGATTAGACCTTTATTTGCACATCGACAACAGATTTATATAAACTTATAAATTACTAGGCCTACATGAATAATATTTATCTTTGGTTCCACTAGCCCAAGTCTCTGAATTATTAATTACTTGTAGATACCATAATTTCTATCTAGATTAAAATAAATAGGCCAGCTGTATATGTAATTTTGTGTAGCTAATATTTGATATCAATTATTCGATCTTCAATCCCAGCCATTATTGGGAAAGAATATGAAAGGTGATGCTGGTTGCATTCTGTGACATCAAGCTCTCAAGTTTGAATATTAAACAAATTTAAATAAAAAAATAGTTATATAGCTAGATTTACCAAGGAAATGCTATCACAGTTGAATCCATTGCGCTTCGGGCTTACGCGCAAAAGCCCTAGCTGGATGAAAGTGTGTGGGACTATCGAGGCCTGCAAACTATGGTGGTCCAGTCCACATCAAACGTTTCACTTTCCATCCAATCAGATCCGTCACTACTCTTCAGTGGAAGCTCTCCATGTGATCAAATCGCCTTATCCTGACATTCAGATACCTGACACCAATCTCGTCGATTTCATCTGGCAGAACTTGGACCAATGGCCCGACCATACCGCTGTGGCAAGTTTTCAAGCTTATACTTGTTATATGTTATCGAATTTTTAATACTTTTACCACTAGCATACAAGCTTATTATTTATATTATTAATACACTAAAGTCATGATAATCCAGCCCTTCCTATTATCCGGCCAGTTCTCCGTGATAACAAATGAACCAAACAACATTAAACTTTTTTTTTAACTGACGTAAGTGAATTTTTTTCAATACATTTGATATATTTTTTAAACATGATTTATTCGACTGTATGAAAATAAAAATAAAAATTTGAAATTATAATACAATCCATTTGACCCTCTATTTTCACATGTTATTGATTTGTAGCTGAGGTTCCATTTTCAAAATAAAGTACTGTATAGTAAATATTATAAAAATTTATTTCTTATTTAATTTTTACTGTCCCCCTACAAATACTGTACTCCTATTTTACATCAAAATCAGATTATGGGCCAATTTTAATAAGTTAAAGTTAAATGTTTTGTGAAAATTAAAAAAAGTAGGCAAACCCATACTGAAAATTGCTAACATTCGGATTCTATAGTATCCGGATTTTCCTATATCCGCCAGTACTATGTACCGCCACTTTAGGCCGGATGATCGCGACTCTAGTGTATTTGTTTTTAGGATTTTTGATAGAACTATTTCTTATTATTTGGGCATTCCTGTGCCCTCTCATGCCTCTCAAAATCCTAAAAATATTAGCAATCAGTAACTTTTACAAGTTTCGCCCTCTTGGCCGTCGTACAAGCAGCGCTAGCTCTAAATTTACAGAAAGTTGATTCTTATCATAAAAGCAGAAATAAATTAGAGTTATTCAAGGAAATTCTCTATCTATATTACTTACTGTTTGTTTATTGTGAACTATTCATTAAATAATTATTGGTTTTTTGTGGACTATTCACTAAATAATTATTACTATTGGATCATCTTTCTTCTAGTTTTTACTCATTTTTATTATTATTATTAATTTGTTTCATTGTAATTTGTGAACACCAAGATAATGTTTACTTATTAATTTGGAATTTTGTATTTTGTATTTTTTCCGGTGCTATTCCGATAGATATCTCGATTATTGGCTAGCACTGAAAGGGGGGGGGGGATATTATTACCACTATGGAATGGCCAAAATAACATTTAATATTGGTTAAATAACAACTTTCTCTGTACAAGGGTTGAATTCACGCCAGAGAGGATTGTTGTTTAATTTATACAGGAGGCAGTAAGCTAATCTTGCTTGCTTGCTTGATTCCACTATACTATTATGCCATAAGACAATATCATTGTGCACTCATTTAAAGATTATTATTATTATTATTATTATTATTATTATTA
>CABFVX010008714.1:0-22420 GCA_902151425.1 Timema shepardi | reverse complement strand
TACCTATATTACTTTAAAGAAAATTTACCTTCATCCATGACTTTTTACATAATTTAGATTAGTCCAAATCAATACATTACAACATACACGTTTGTGAACAGTTTTTCGGCTTTTTAAAATCGAATAAATCCAAGTTAAGAAGTCAGCTTACAGATAACATTTACAAAAGACAATGAGGAGTGTTTCAAGTCAAAATATTTCTCCAGATTTTGATTATTTAGTAAGTGGAAAAAGATGCCAGATTTTCAACAAACAGTAACTGTGATAAATTACTATCCTGACATTTTGTTTTAGATGAAAAATATATGAATTTTGAACTAAGTTTATGATTACTGCCTATGCTATAGTATTTATTTTTTTATCTCGGCAATTGTTTTTAATACTGTAAATTGTCAATTAAAAATTGAGATTTTTAATTTTCCTTTTGCGTCCGCATTAAAAGAAAATATGTTTGTAGAAATCATTGTACTTTAAGAATGAAAAGGGGTTGAGGGGAAAACAAGGTAAGCTTTTTAATTCTGTATAAACATTTAAAATGTATAATATAATAAATAAAAATTCTCTGTACTGCCCACAATGCTTCCTTAGCGATATAATGCTGCCCTCACACCTGTTTGAGTTTGACACCCCTAACCTATACGCAAATGGTGAGGATAGAATTATAATGAACCTGGAAGAGATAAGGTGTAATAAGGTGGACTGGATATAACTAGCTCAAGATAGGGATAGGGTGTAATGAGATTGACTGGGTAGAAGTAGCTCAAGCTAGGGATAGTGTGTAGTGAGGACAGAACTAGCTCAAGATAGGGATAGGTGGTGTACTTATGTAGGTACGGCAATGAGCTTTCGAGTTCCAAATGCCACTGTGTAAGTAATCAGCCAGCAGACTTTTGTCTATGAAATAAATATCTTAAAAATTAAATGAAATTAATGGTTACTAAGGCAGAAACTTACTTAGCGCACTTCCCCTAAAATTCCAAGAATTCGCATAGAGCACAGTAAATTTCAACAGAATTTATTGATTCAAAGGATAAAAAAAAAGTTTAAACCAATTCAGTTTATATCAATATTATGTTAACTTAGAATTGCATAGCTTAAAATTTTGCTAAAAGAAATCTATTTTGAATAGTTTTCCATGAAAATCAATGCTGGAAAGGCGTTCCCACTCCACTACACCTGCTGTGGATGACAGATGATGCCAGTCGTGCAACAGAGTTTAATTTAAAATTTAAAATATGAAATAAATAACAAATATCTAGGTAATATCATTTTCAGGACATTATGATATGGTGTTATGTTTCAGTAACTGTGAAGTAACTGTGATTGGTCCCCAAGGGTCCAAACAGGAAGTGACCATACTTGGCATCGACGACTTTGGTTTCCTGCAGGTGCTTGCCAAGGATGGCTGCGCCTTTAGCGTTCATCCTGACGGCAACTCCTTCGACATGCTGCGGGGTCTTATCGCTCCCAAGGTCAAGTAGTGCGACCTTGTTAAGTAGTCACCTCAAGTTCTTTGTGTGGGGGAGAAGGTGAGGGGGGNGTGGGGGAGAAGGTGAGGGGGGGGGGAGGGGGGTGTTCAATTCTCAATGCCTTCTGCAATTTTTCTTAGCCTTTTAAATTATTGTGAAAATAAAAATGCATTTGATTGAAACTAGTGATAGTTAAATGTAATGTTCTCTTTCAGTGTTATTCTCGGAATTTATAAATTTAACCAACATGTTTTGGTGCATAAAATACTGTGCTAAATATCATAAAAAGGGATACTTTTGTTGAATCTTAATATTTATTATTATTTATTTTTCTGAGAACATTTTGGTACAAATATGTTTAAATAAGTTTTTATGTTATTTATTTTATATAACCTCTATAATTGTTATTTTATTTAATATTTATGGCTAGTAACTTAGTCAATTAGCTGTTGTCATGGGATTTGTGGTGTTACTCATTAAATATAAATATTATTTTAACTTAACTTTGCAAAACATGACAGCTATAAATCATTGGATCTCTCATTTTTTTTTTAGTTTACTATTACAATTACTTTTACAAAGTAATAAGAAAACTTGAATGGAAATAATATGTACTGCAAATAATATATGGTGTATGTAAATTAATGAATGTTAATGAGTTTATGTAAGTTTTATGCCTGTGACATAATGTAATAAATATTTTATGAACTATCTAATATGGTGTGACATCCATAAAAACTAAGTGCAGCGCTTGATAAAATATGCCAAGAGAATATAATTAGAATGCAGTGATGAAGTAAGTTTTAACGGGGAAAATTTGTCGCTAACACTCAATCTCATGACTTAGGTCAGGGGTGCATAACCTTTTAACACCTGAGGGCCACCTTTACTTTAACTGCCCATTAGCAAGCCAAAGATCGATCCAGCCCCTATCCCCCTGCTTTGCGAACCATCCACCTAACTTTTCCCCCATATCCTAATTTTACCAATACAAAATTCCAAATCCCTAATTTACCTTTAAATCTCAAATCCAAATTCGAGCCTTGTAAAAAATTATAAAAATAAAATATATTATAATAGAAACAACAAATGGTAACTAAATGTTTACATTCTCTCTTATAATTCACTCTTTATAACATTCATATATTCACTTAATTGTTAAATTACTGGTATGGGGCCTGGTTGTTGAACTTGTACTATAATGTTAAAATGTGTTCTGAACCACCAATAAGAAGTATTAGAGCTCTAAAACAAATTTCATTTTAAAAATTGAATTTCTTTTAAGGATTTGACTCTCGAATCTTTGAATATCGAATATCCTTAAGGATTTGAGGGCCTATTTATGAGATATAATAAAAACTCCCACAGTTGCTCTTAAACTAGCTCTAGTATGCAATTGAGACTAAAAACAAGGCATACCTCAAAAAAAGTTTGAGGTCACAGAAGCAATAACTGTTAGATTCCAAAAACAAAAATTTTAAATTGTAAAGAAACACTCTTAAAAAACAAATACACAATGGATATAAATAAGCCGTCATTATTGTTTACTTATAGTAAGCATATTGAGATACTTTTTATTAGTCTGTCAATATCGGTTTCAATGCTGAACACAAGTTACCTTCCAAATGTTCATCAGTCAAATGGGAACAACCTCTTTATTTGATTTGTTTTATCAAAGGAAGTGCTTGCTTTTGAATAATATTGTTATTTTTAGAGAATGGATTTTCAATTCTTCTATTTCCTAAAACAAGTAATTTTCATAAAAATCCAGTAGAGGAACTTCTGAAAATTTTTGCCTTCAATTCAGAGTTATATAAAAAGATCAAATAGTTCCATTTGAAAATCTAGTGAAGCAAAACCAGAAAACTTTATAATCTTGGTCGATTCCCAAACACGATATTAAATTATGTCGACCTCTGATGGGCCGCATAAAGCGAGGTCAAGGGCCGCAGGTTGTGCACAGCTGACTTAGGTTAATTCACTCGAAACTCATCAGGAAGGAGTGGAAAATACACACTACTGCTTCCTAAAAAAGGAAAATTTATTTTTAGCGCCATTTTAGCCCTTTTGGGTTTCACATTTATGTACTAATTACCCTAATGTGTTGGTGATGGGTAAGGTTGAATCTAGAGTAAGTGTGCTCCCAATTTCATGGAGGAAGAGTAGAAAACCATTAGGAATAATCCCTCTCAGTGCACCCATTCTGTATTAAAACCCTTATCTCCCCATCATTGGCAGTCCAGTCTATTATGAAAGCGATGCCCTAGACCATGCGGCCACTGAAGCGAGTTAGTAAATCGATAAAACACAAAAATGAAAAAAAGGAATATTAGTAATAAATAGGGATGTGCAAAATCACTTTTGCAATCCAAAACAAAGTTGAATTGAATAATATGGAATATTCCTGAAGTCAAATCGAAGTTCGAATAAAAAAAAGTTTATTGTTGAATTAAGATTTTATACTTTGCATGGATATTGTTATATGATCTATAAAAGGCTTTATTTCAAACATAATTAATATATCTTGACTTAAAATGATAAATCAAGCTATTATCACAAAATGTTATTTAATTATTTTAGATTATTTTTTTACACAAACACAAATTTGTGATGAAAATAGCAGCATAAAATAAAATATACAAAATAACATAAATTGGTGTTTTAATTTTAAATACTCTTTTTTTGACGAAGCTTTGTAATTGTCAAATCTGATATTTTACTTTTGAATCAAATTCAAAGAAAACAAATATTCAAAGCAAAGTCAAAGTTTTGGAACATTTGCAAACCCATAGTAACAGATGATAGGACATTTAAAGATGAATTTATAAAAGGGACGATTAACATAAAATTTAAACACAGGAAATGAACATTGAATGGATGTATAATATAATTTTTAACTCTTTCAAGGAAAAGCCCAAATTATCAATTTCCCTTGCACTTTGCTGACCGAAGTCAGAGGCCAAACTAAAAGTGCCCAAGCGCCACATTTGAATCCACAAGCATAGTTAAGTTTTATTTTGAAGCTGGAGTCTACATTTTTAGCGACTCAATATTGCTTCAGACTCCACAGCTCTGCTTATTGGTCATTTGTTTCTTGGTAGTATTAAGATGATGGCTCAAAACATTTTGTGCCAATGCATATGGTTTTTCACTTCCTGATCTTGTCTAGTCCGGCACTTTTATGGACATTATACTAAGTAATAGTAATAGTAGCTGTAGCTCAAAAAACATTGCCATAGATGTTATACAGATGATTATAATAATGTTAACGTGTATGTTAAAAACCTAAAGTATTGTAAGACCTACCTAATATTTTTAAATGTATAGTTAAAAAACCATACATTCCGTTGAATCTCGGTGGTAAAGTTGGACTCTTTTAACAATATTCTTTTTGAATCTGTGATTTAAAATGTGAATAGTTTGTAACATCACTGTGATTTATGCACTTGTTAATTTCCTTACTAAATAGTTCTAACTAATCAGTAAAGAGACTTTATTTTGTATATATTGTGAGTGATGTTTAACTTATCAAAATGTGTTAAGTCTACTGTAATTAGATTTATGATTAGTCATTACTACTTAAAGAAAATAGTTTTTTTTTTAAATATCACTTGACCAAAGAAAATTGTGTTATATCTCAAACCAATACTTAGGTTAGTTTAAAGAAAGCAATTTTTTTTATCTTCTTGTCAAATAAATTATATCATTTCTTTAAATATTTTGTGTATTTATTATTTATTTCCATTACACATGGCAGATGTCTCAGGTAATGTATTATTATTTATAAAATGAGATATCTCTGGTTTTTAATAGGGGTGAGTGAAATTCACATTTAAAATTTAAAGAGAACCTGGATAAATGAAATATTCTTTAAGTCTATGGAAAAAAATAAAATGTTTTATGCTAAAAAAATATTCATTTATACTTATTTATATAACTTTATACACTTAAATCATTTAGAAAATGTTTTAATTTCACAATTGTTTGTAATATTTCACTATAATATGGTCAAGATACTATCACATCTTTTAATTCAATGACTAACATTTTACTATATCAATATTATTTTGTAAGATACGCAACAGCTCAAGAGTGGCGAATTGAACATAAATTGAGTATTTTTATTTTTAAGATTTTCAAAACGGGATTTTTTTAAAGTCAAGTCAAAGCTGTTATTTTTCCAAAAACAATTGAAAGTTTCGCACTACCATATAGCTATAAGTTCGTTGATTGAATGAACTAGCCGAGTTACAGCCCAATTTTAATAGGAAGAGCCTTATCTAACAACTAAAAAAAATTACCAGATCTACCTTCACATATCCATATGTTAGGTCGTTTGATCTGCAGCTGTCACTTTTGATAGATATTATCAATACCTATAAAATATCACTAATTATATAGCAAAATGTTATTAATGTTATATATATATTCTTATTCTATAAGTTTCTTCCTGGTAAAATATGTGTTTTCTAACATAATTAACCATGATAGTTTTTATTGTAATTTTTTTTATTCCCCACCCTCTTTGTATGAATGATTGTATATTTTCCTTAAATGTAGCAACCACTCTTTTGGAGGTAATCACTAGGTAATCGGAAAAATTCCTTTAATGTTCGCACAACTATTACGCTCATGAAATTAATTGTATGCAAAATTTTCACAAGATATAGCCATTAAAAAATGTACCAATTTTGTTCTTTTTTTTAAATAGTAAGACCACAACAGAGCCAAAATTATATGTAGATATTTTAGACGATGATTTCATACGTAAAATATAGATCGCTTCTATACTTTGGGATACTTAGATACTGAGTTTTTGTGTGTGTGTAAAATTAACATTAAAAAAATCCACTATACCAAATACACAGAAATATGCGCTAATATTGATCCAAAGCTAGGAGTTGATTTTTTTTCTTTCTTGTTGAGCAACTCTTGAATCACAAATCATTTCCATTTTCTTGTATTTGTTCTTTATGTTATTCCTCTAATATGTTCCTACCTAAGTATCCTATCATTCCTTACAAATTGTCTTTTTCTCTCTTTTGTTTTTGTTGATTTCCTCTTTTAGGAAGTTGTGTTGTGTGTTTCATACTCCCTCCTGATTAACTCCGATAGACCGGTGAAACCTAGGTTGAGGGACTGGGTGGTAACGATCGATTTTCTTCAAGAGGCAACCATTACCTCTTTGTCTAATGGCAGCAATGTAAAGTGCAAACTGTGTTTTTCTTTTCAGTATAAAAAGTTAAAAACTATATTTTGTGTGCTCCTTTTATATTTTTCTATACACCTTTCCTGTACCTTCTTCCAAACATAATAAAATAATTGACCGTCCTAAATAAGAAAGCCCAATTGTGTTATTTTTCTCAGCAATCTTGTTTGGCACTATTACATTTTTTGCTGAATTTGTTCCATTTATTTATCAATATAATAATTTTAGTAACATTGTCACATCAACTTTATTTTAATAAAATCTTTATTTTTAAAGGAAGAATTTATTGGACAAATTTTTTTTATAGGTACACTCCGTCAAGATTGTAAGGTAGCAACTTGCTCTCTCAGCCCTAGTAGTATGCTATACTTCACTTCATGTTATATTCAATAAATTATTATTGACTGTTAGTAGGGGAGATAATAGAGGGGTTACATATTTTAATTACATACAATAATCATAATAATATAGATTTATTGTATAGTAAATTATATATATATATATAGTCAGGTTCAAGTCCCTGGAAAAGTGCCGATCGAATTTTAGTATTTTTTCTACTTGTTTATTGGGAGTTTTAGAGATGGTATGAGAACTAAAACATCAGATATTATAAAACATCCTAAGAAAAGTGGACAATTTCTTCTAGTGCTATTTTACGTTTTAATGTGGAAGGGATATTATGTTAAAGCCAAGAATAAGATGTTAGAATATATCTTTATATAAAGTAACATTTTTCAACCACTTCCTATTACGTGTCCGGGCAACAGGTATAGTACCACACTAGTGGGCTAGGATTAATAAAGTTATTTTGAGAGGGGATGTACCCACATCTACTTGGGGGAAAGGTGAAAAACAATTTAGGAATTAACACCCTCAATCAGCTCTGCTGGGGGACTAACCCACTAACCCCGACTTGCCCCTCACAGGCAAACCATACTAGAATAGCATGATATTTATAACTCGGGGAATCTGATTTTATGTAGCGTATAATATAATTTTTACATTTATGTATTAGTTGTCTTATAAAACATAAGTCTTTCTCTCTCTGTTCTAAGGTTTTACTCCGCTTGGAAGGACTGTCTTCATAGACTAAATCTTACCATCAACATGAATTTGACCAATCACACACATTATAATGTAGTGAGCAAAGGTTTGGCTGATGGCAACAAGACAGGTTTGAAATCAAGGTAGAGGAAACATTTTACCAGTAAGGTCTTATAAAGACACAACTTACCCATACCCCCACCGCTTGTTAGTAAATATACACACCACTAAGGATTTATTGATATACAATTTGTTGGTATGATTATAATCTATCATGCTTAAAAGTTTAAAAAAGTTTATTGTCTCCTTATTGTGGCACTGAATACTTTTAAACGATATATATACGAGGCACGTCCAGAAAGTAAGAGTACTGGTTGCCCTCTCGTTCTGTGAGAATTTTTTTTCCCAAGGTTGGCAACACTGAGTGGTAGTGGGGGTTCTTCTGAACACAACGAGCAGAGGCGGACCTCGTTAGTATGAAAACTCGCCTTGTCGTGTCCGTTTGTGTGAAGTATGTTGATAAGAAATCCCGCCAAGTGCGAGGTGCGCGCTGTCATCAGGTTCCTTCTCGCTGAAGGAAAAACACCGACTGAAATTTTTTCACGGATCAAAATTGTTTATGGCGAAGGTGTTATCAACCGAACGAACGTGTTTAAGTGGTGTCGTGAGTTTAATGAGGGCGGAACGAATGTTCATGACAGTCAGAGGTGTGGAAGACCTTCCATTTTGACCGATGAGTTGGTGCAAAAAGTCGAGAAAACTGTTCGTGAAGACCGCAGATTGACAGTGGATGAAATTTCTGCGATGTTTCCACAAGTCTCCAGATCTCTCTTATACGAAACAATTACAGAAACGCTGGGATTCCAAAAACTTTGCGCAAGATGGGTCCCAAAACAACTGACAGAGCACAAAGTGAATCGGGTCGCTAGCGCTCGCGAGTTCCTTGATCGATTTGAATTGGAAGGTGAGGATTTTCTGAGCTTGATCGTGAGTGGAGATGAAACCTGGGTGGCTCATTACACTCCTGAGACAAAAAGACAGTCATCACAGTGGCGGAACACCAGTTCCCTATCTGCCAAAAATTTCAAAACCTCAATTTCGGGCAAAGAAATCATGGCCACTGTGTTTTGGTACCGAAAAGGGATCATTTTGATTGAATTTCTGCTTGAGGGGGAGAAGATTAATGCAGCATGATACTGTGAGACCCTAAAAAAAAGCTCAAGAGAGCAATTCAAAACAAACGGAGGGGAATGTTGACGAAGGAAGTATGCTTGTCGTACGACAACGCCCGCCCGCACACGGCCAGCACCACTAAGGCGCTTTTGGACTCATTAGGTTGGGACATTTTGAACCACCCCGCATACTCCCCTGGCTTGGCGCCTTCAGACTTTCATCTTTACACCTCCCTCAAGACTCACATGGGTGGAAAAAATTTTTCAACTGACGAGGAGGTGAAACAAGAGTTCCTGAACTGGAAGGAGATGGCGGGAAAATTCTTTGAGGAGGGCATCAAAAAGCTTGTTTCACGGCTCACAACCTGCATAGAACGGGAAGGCGACTATGTGGAGAAATAACTGACATACCTACCTGTAATTTTGTTTTAAATACAATTTTATTTTTAAGATAGAAAAATCGAGTATTCCGACTTTCTGGACGTGCCTCGTAATATATATTAGGGCGACAATCCTAAACATGGAAAAGATTAAAGTTGTACCTTTCTTTTGTCCTATCATCTTAAAATATTCCTTTTTTTATTAAATAAACCTTCTAAAGCTTTCATCTAATCTGATTGACATTTAGAGTTTGCCCCACACCAGTCATTTTTGTTCATTAACAGCTATTAGAAGCTATACAACATAGCAGTACATCCCTTATCCCTGTGTTTCTTTTCAATAGCCAGTAACAGTGGAACTAGAGATGGTGCTTGTATTCTTCTTGAAAATAAATTACAAAGAGACCCTATCAGCTTACCTCACCGAAACCATGTTATGGTGCTTATTATTGAGAGTGTGTTTAATGAATTAATTGGGGCATCAAGTAGGCCATATATCTAGATTTTCCAGGAATTCTTAGGAAACTGGAACAAGATTGACAAAAACCCTTATGAGAGTAGAATTATAAAAGATTCCTCGGCTAAACAATTAAATCCACTGAAAGATGATATTGTCAAGTTCATCAAAGATGAGCCAACACCATTTCAACTCGGGGAGGACTTTACGGAAATACTACAACTCTCTCCTATTCCTCGGAGATGATGATGATGCAAAGCGGACTAACATTACGCTCCTGGAGATTTATATCGAGATAGGTGGGTGGAGATCTACTTGTTTTGCTCGCAGTTCCGACGAACTGCCCGAGTACTCTCTGAACTTCAAGTTTTTAATGTGTTTGTGCTACAGATTTATCTTAAGTATTGGTTTACTTCTTTCTCCTTGTGCTGCTTCAGATCCTTTTAATGACTAAAACTCTTAAATAAACTTGAAAAAGACAAAGTTATTGTCGATGCTGCAGCTAAAATATTCTCAGGACATTTGTGGTACTGTTGGATCATTCTTTTTCAACTCCAAAGTTTCTTCTGAAATGAAAGTGATGATGGTGAAAACTTTGGAAAAGAAAGGTGCCGACAGCCCTCTACAAAATATCAAATTTGAGGTAATAGCAGTTCAAACGAAGCACATGTGTAATTTTATGGCACAAAACTCTCCTTAATTATTTACCACTTTGGATGAACCTCAAATTTTTTAAAATAAGATCCAAATACTAGGGAAAACAACAATGTTTTCCTTGAAGGTCGTCGAAAAATCCAAAATTTGAAGGTTGTAAATGATGTAGCCGAACATTGAATTTTACTAATTCAGTCATTCAATGGGATTTATGCCTACCAGGATAAGCAGAAACACTACCTTTTCCAAGTGATAGAATAACACCGACAGGACTATCTAAATCCAAATAAGTGTACCATGTTTGCCCAACATTTTGTTTAAGCAGTTATGCACAACACTTTTCTTAATGTTGACAATTTTACATATTTTTTTATTATGAACCCTCTGTTAATCTCATAAAAATTTCAAGTGTGTTGCGCAACCAATAAATATTAATGTTTTTCTTAAAATTATTTGTGTTTTTATCAGGTAAATGAACAATTCCAGAGGGTGGGACCTTGAAAATAATGACTTTCATTTTTTATTGTCACCCTAATATATAGGGCCATGTTTAGGGGTGTGCAAATGGTGCGGCCACATAGTACTCCATGATTGGATGGCTCTGGGCGTGCTAAGTGACAGAGGGGGAAAAACAAATGATCAGAATATTTTGACAGAGTGTAAAAGCAAATAAAAACATAATCATGTGGTTTAATTTATTGAACAAGCGAAGTGAGTTCTCCTTTTTAACTCCGCTGATTTATATTTTTATGTATATTGTGGATTTATTTCACCATAACTTTTGAACGCTTTAACGATTTTTTTAGCACCCTGTCTTACTACTTGTTCAGGTTATACGTATATGTACTAACTACACTAATGTTTTAGGGGTTAGGAAGGTTAGATGAAGTGTACCTGCATTTGAATGGAGGGAGAGTGGAAAACTATTTTGGAAAACCCACCCTCAGTACACTCGATTGAGATTTGAACCTCTATCTCCCTGTCATTGGCAGCTTAGTCTACTCCGAGAGTAGCACCTTTGACCATGTGGACACCCAATCGGATTTCTGCTATTTTCAAATAAATTATGGTGTATTAGTGATAGTAATAATATGTAAGAAAAAATTTTTCGTTCAGAAAAATGAAAGAAAGTTTGTTGAGGTAATTTATTAAAAAAAAGTGCTTGAAGGATATAATTAACACAAAACGATTAAATGCACCCGATTTGGTCATAATGTTGTATACTTATATAAAGGTTTTAAAATAAATCAAACTTAGTTCAGTGTCGGGCAGTAAAAATATATTTAAAAAAAATCGCCATTTACTTTAGTTGATAAGAAAAGATGACAATATTGATGTTATATTACCGAAATCTGAAAAACTTCTAAGACACAAATGTTTCCCAAATAATTTAATTTGTCACTATAATTTTTAACTTTAAGTTATTAAAATAATATAACTTTATTATTATAGTTTTAGTTATAACAACATACAAAATTCTTAATATTCTAAAATCACAATTGTCTTTTAAATCATTAAATCCATTGATTAAAAATGTTCTCAGAGTCTTGTTCGTCTGGTATCATTTTGAAATATGTTCAGTTCACTATTGTTTGTCGTCGTATTTATCATTTCTTTACAGCCACCATTTTGTTTGATAGTTATCATCTCTGCTCGAATCATTATGAAATAAGAAGTTTTCTCATTGAAGGTCATAGAATCTAGAAAATAATTAACACATTGACATTCCTTTTACTATGAAAGCTGGCATGCTTGCCTTTCATGTTTGAAAACTAAGGATCTAGCTGCACAGTAGTGTAAAGAATAATTTTATTTTTAAAATGAGACTAAACACTTTGTTAAAATGTAGGCCCCCAAATACTGCCAAGTTTGGTCATTTATATTACATGTATTTCCGCCCCATCAATTCATAATAGTAATAAACCAATTTTTCACATTTAAAGCAACGTTTTATTTTATTTGAGGTATTTAACACGCACGTCCTGAACCGAATTATAATACCAGCACACGAATATTCCATGAGCGAGAGTTAAAGGACCTACCAATTTTGTTGGGTAAGGTATTTCCACATAACCTCCAAGATTCTTTTATACGCCACAATCAAAATTGGACCAACAGCTTGATAGAACGGTTGTTTCCCTTGATGCACCAATAAGCATAATTTTGGTCAAGCTCCTAAACAACATTGCTTATAACTTTTTAAGATGGCGGAACAAAGCCAGGCATAGTTATACTTCTGTGCGCTCACATGCACATAGCTAAACACGAATTTTTATTCACAGCTTTGAAAAAGTATATAGACCTGTGGCAATTAATTTTGTGTTCAAACTTCCTACATTGCACGGGAATTAATATCAGTAAGCCTATGTATACTCCATTCACGTTAGGAATTACTCTCTGAAAGATCTTTTTTCCTACCAATATACTATTATATAATAGATTTCTGGTAGGGAAAAAGGCCTTTCATAAAACAACTCCTACGGTGAACGGACTTTAGTACGATAAGTAATGTGATTAAAATGTTGGCATCTCTAATGATTGTCTTACCATTATCTATAATCAAAGGTTCATTGAGGGCACCCTTCCCCCTTCTGAATTGCTGAGCGATCTTGTGGGCCGTGGCTATGAACGCTAGCGCTGCCACTAGGATTGTCAGCGCAACTGTAGACGGCGAGAACCATTTCGGTCTAGAGTGAGAGGACGATATTACACCCAACTCGCGGAAAGTAGGGTCGCATACGAACGAACCTGCTTCACAAATAACTTTATCGTTAAATACTTAATTTTTATTCAACTTTCATTTATATTGTTAAGGATTATAGCTTTAAGTTAAAATTATACTAAAAGAATCAATATATCACCATATTTAAAAAAATAAAACTAACAGTTTCTGAGCTATAAGAACATATTTTTTGTTATCTAAGGCTTTGAAAAGTGAAATTATACTCTTTGGCGGACAAAGATGTTTCTTTTTTCTCAATATTTCTGTAACAATGTGTATTATTTCATCTATGCTATTCAGTGGAGTGTTTATACAACAATGTATATTATTTTGCTTCAAAAAGCTTAAACGCTTTTAGTAAAGGTATCTAGTTAAATATAAATAAATGGTACGGTGAAGCAACACACAGTTTTTATTTATCTTTAGTCTCACTTAAAACATCAAACAGTATAGTCCAGGGCTTTCTAAACTTTTTCCACTCGCGACCCCTTTTCGCCCGAGAAATATTTATGCGACTCCGGATGTATAAGTATATAAAATAGGTATACTAATTAAACATTTACTGATAGACTCTACTAAATCATAAAAATAGTAATTTTAAAACAATTTTTTGGTATACATATTCTTTTATCATTCACTAAAGACGAAAGCAATTTTGCATAGTTATGAGATGGATCTGCTTGTTTATTTTTACATAAATATTAAATCTTGACTGAATATTTGACATTGCAGGACGTAGAACATCTTCAACGTTTATCAGAGTTAATCGATATTTTGATTTTATAATCGTCGCTTCGCATAAATACGTGGTATAAAATGGCAGAAGTATGTGCAGGGCCATTTCAGAAATTGTTAGAAATTATGTCCTAATCCCAAGTCAAAATTCAAAAACTATATTTCTATGAAGCTCAGGTTTTAAACCTGTGTAACCTGATGGCTCGGCAAATTCTTCTTGAACTTTTAATGGCAGATTACTGGACGTTTTTTAAAATTCAATTGAGTATGGTTTATGAACGTAACTTAGTTTTTTTTAAATTAAAATTTGAAGGGAAGTATTTCTGAAACTGTTTCTCCAGGCACTTCAGGTTATCAATTATAACTCTTACAATTATATCTTTGGGAAGGCTATTTTCAATTATAGATTCATCTGTAGCTGTAAACATTTCTAAAGAACCATTTTCCACCCTATTCCTAACCAAGGATGCAGTAAGTCGTGCGATGCAACACATAAGATTCATTACGCGTTTGATTTTAAATTAATTTTTGGTCGTTGCGCATTCAGAAACTTGTTGATAAATATTTCACAACTCCCACATTCAGTTACGCGATCCCATATGGGGTCGTGACCCAAATTTTAAGGTGATCTGGTCTAGTCTATTTCAAGAGTGGCGCGTTAGACTACGTGGCCACCGAAGCGGGTATCATTTAATTAAAACAAAGTGTGAGCGTGTGCGTCTTTAACGATAGCTAAAATAAAACAAATATAAAGTTGAAAATTGGCAACGTACTAAGAGTAACATAAGGATGTGCGATTCTGACGTATTTTAGTTCTTAATTCGTACATATATTGTGAGCTTGACTCCTTAAACCATGCGAACAAAGTTTATTACGACTCACCCTTCCACCAATCTGCATACGCTTCCGCTTAATTCTGACTTCCTCAGTCCTATAGCATTACAGTAAATAAACGAACGAGCCGACGGGCAGTGAGACGCGAAACAAAGAAATAGTTTGCAAGTTGTGTGCTTATATAATAAGTTTGAAGAGAAAACTCACATTATTAATTAAGAAAACCAACTGATTAATGATCCATGTTTAAACGAGGAAAAAGTCCATTGTTCACATTTAAACAACTAATCTATAGTTATGACTAACCAAAGATTTCCGAGAAACATAGTGATACTGGTGGTCGTCAAAGTCAACTATATATATTTAAAATAAGAAAGTGTCTCTCACCTGCTAGACAGCGACATAACAACCCTTCCTTGTCACAGGTGTAGTTGTGGCAAGGGCATGAGGTGGAAGTCGAACAGATGACCTCTTGACTGAGTATCTCGCATCGATCGTGGCAAGTAGGTCCAGTCCAACCCTCAGTGCAGTAGCAAGTGCCATTCTCCAGGTCACATCTGAAACGCACGAGAGCTAGAGAGAAGGCTTGGGGATAACTTGAATAATGTTCTAATATAATAATTATTTATGTATAAACACAGACCTTAAATGCAAACGTACCTCATCGTGTGTTCAAGGTGACATTCCTCACAACGTATACACCTTTCATCACATATAGGGACACACATGTTTGACGTGGTGTTTAAAGCGAATCCCTCTTCACACATGCAAGTGTTTGGTGCAATACACGTTCCATTTGCACACCCATTTGGACATGATGGAACACATACATTGTCAGTCATGTCATCAAAGGACTTGATAAAACCCATCCAGCACGAACATTTCTCTGGCGCAGTACAGTTCCCATTGACACATTCTCTTTGACAGACAGGCCAACATGTCATGTTATCAATATCGTTAACGTCCATCTCAAATCCTTCGAAACAGGAGCAAGTGTTTGGTCCAGTGCAGTTTGAGTTGATGCATTCCTTCAAACAAACTGGGTTGCATGTGTTGTTGGATTCACCACTCATTTCGTATCCATCTAAACATCCACAGAACTGTGGAGACTCGCAGATAGAATTGACACATTCTTGTGAGCAAACAGGGACACAGCTATGATTCGTTTCAACGAGCGGGTCCATCTCGTAACCCTCAAAACAAGTGCATATATCTGGCTCGGAACAGAATCCGTTTAGACAGCCATATGAGCAGATTGGTATGCATGTATTGTTCGCGTCAATGGTCAAGTCTTTTTCGTAGCCTTCAAGACATTTGCACGTATTTGGTTCAGTGCAGTTTGAATTGAAGCAGCCATCTGCACAAACAGGGGCACAGTAACTGGTATCGTCTTCATCGATGCTGGAATAAAACTCGTACCCATTGAAACATGTGCAAACTTCTGGTTCTGTACAGTTGCTGTTGACACACCCTTTCGAACATATCGGGACACATGAGTTGTTCATGGGGTTTCTTGAATCTAATTCATAGCCATCGAGGCAAGAGCATATGTTAGGAGCAACGCATTCTCCATTCATGCACCCTTGTTCACAAGTAGGTATACATGTATGATTATTTGAATACATTATGTACCCTTCCAAACACTCGCAAACCTCTGGCGCAACACATATGCCATTCTTACATCCATAAGTGCACATAGGGTTACATACATATTCGGAAATATTGTCTTTTTGATAACCATTAAAGCATTCACACTTATTTGGTGAAACGCATTCACCATAAATACATCCTTTCTCACAAACAGGTACACATTTATGTTTGTTGGATTCATTGTTATCCATTTCATAGCCACTCCAACATTTGCAAACGTTTGGTGCTGAACAATCAGCATTTTCACATTTGTTAAGGCACACTGGGTTACACACGTATTTGGAGTCTGTATCTTTCTCGTATCCATCCAGACACTGACAGGTTTCAGGAGAGCTGCAGATTCCGTTGATACACATATGGGAACATTTAGGGTTACATGTTTTACCCGAACGGTCGGTTACATTTTTCTCGTATCCTGGGTTACATTCACAGGTATCGGGCGCTACACACCTTCCATTACTGCACCCCTGTGGACACTCTGGGAAGCAAATGTGACCATTAGTGTCCGTTACCTCTCGAGCGAACCCTTTATGACATGTGCATGTGTTGGGAGCTGTACAATCTCCATTGGCACAGGGGTAGGCACAGAATGGAACACAAGTCCTATTAGATGAATCCATTGTGTCTCTTATGTATCCATCGTTACATCGACAAGTATCTGGGGCGATGCATGTACTATTAATACATCCTTTAGGACATGAAGGAAAACATTTGGAAGTCGAACAGATGACCTCTTGACTGAGTATCTCGCATCGATCGTGGCAAGTAGGTCCAGTCCAACCCTCAGTGCAGTAGCAAGTGCCATTCTCCAGGTCACATCTGAAACGCACGAGAGCTAGAGAGAAGGCTTGGGGATAACTTGAATAATGTTCTAATATAATAATTATTTATGTATAAACACAGACCTTAAATGCAAACGTACCTCATCGTGTGTTCAAGGTGACATTCCTCACAACGTATACACCTTTCATCACATATAGGGACACACATGTTTGACGTGGTGTTTAAAGCGAATCCCTCTTCACACATGCAAGTGTTTGGTGCAATACACGTTCCATTTGCACACCCATTTGGACATGATGGAACACATACATTGTCAGTCATGTCATCAAAGGACTTGATAAAACCCATCCAGCACGAACATTTCTCTGGCGCAGTACAGTTCCCATTGACACATTCTCTTTGACAGACAGGCCAACATGTCATGTTATCAATATCGTTAACGTCCATCTCAAATCCTTCGAAACAGGAGCAAGTGTTTGGTCCAGTGCAGTTTGAGTTGATGCATTCCTTCAAACAAACTGGGTTGCATGTGTTGTTGGATTCACCACTCATTTCGTATCCATCTAAACATCCACAGAACTGTGGAGACTCGCAGATAGAATTGACACATTCTTGTGAGCAAACAGGGACACAGCTATGATTCGTTTCAACGAGCGGGTCCATCTCGTAACCCTCAAAACAAGTGCATATATCTGGCTCGGAACAGAATCCGTTTAGACAGCCATATGAGCAGATTGGTATGCATGTATTGTTCGCGTCAATGGTCAAGTCTTTTTCGTAGCCTTCAAGACATTTGCACGTATTTGGTTCAGTGCAGTTTGAATTGAAGCAGCCATCTGCACAAACAGGGGCACAGTAACTGGTATCGTCTTCATCGATGCTGGAATAAAACTCGTACCCATTGAAACATGTGCAAACTTCTGGTTCTGTACAGTTGCTGTTGACACACCCTTTCGAACATATCGGGACACATGAGTTGTTCATGGGGTTTCTTGAATCTAATTCATAGCCATCGAGGCAAGAGCATATGTTAGGAGCAACGCATTCTCCATTCATGCACCCTTGTTCACAAGTAGGTATACATGTATGATTATTTGAATACATTATGTACCCTTCCAAACACTCGCAAACCTCTGGCGCAACACATATGCCATTCTTACATCCATAAGTGCACATAGGGTTACATACATATTCGGAAATATTGTCTTTTTGATAACCATTAAAGCATTCACACTTATTTGGTGAAACGCATTCACCATAAATACATCCTTTCTCACAAACAGGTACACATTTATGTTTGTTGGATTCATTGTTATCCATTTCATAGCCACTCCAACATTTGCAAACGTTTGGTGCTGAACAATCAGCATTTTCACATTTGTTAAGGCACACTGGGTTACACACGTATTTGGAGTCTGTATCTTTCTCGTATCCATCCAGACACTGACAGGTTTCAGGAGAGCTGCAGATTCCGTTGATACACATATGGGAACATTTAGGGTTACATGTTTTACCCGAACGGTCGGTTACATTTTTCTCGTATCCTGGGTTACATTCACAGGTATCGGGCGCTACACACCTTCCATTACTGCACCCCTGTGGACACTCTGGGAAGCAAATGTGACCATTAGTGTCCGTTACCTCTCGAGCGAACCCTTTATGACATGTGCATGTGTTGGGAGCTGTACAATCTCCATTGGCACAGGGGTAGGCACAGAATGGAACACAAGTCCTATTAGATGAATCCATTGTGTCTCTTATGTATCCATCGTTACATCGACAAGTATCTGGGGCGATGCATGTACTATTAATACATCCTTTAGGACATGAAGGAAAACATATGTTACTAGTGTTCTGCTTCTTCTCGTAGCCCGGGTTACATGTGCAAATGTTTGGAGCTGTGCACATGGCATTAGCGCAGCTCTTCTCACATATCGGAGAACATTCATTCTTTGTTTTTCTTTTATACCCGTCTTTACACGTGCATGTGTCTGGATAGCTGCAAACTGAGTTAATGCAACCCTCTTTACAAATAGGCGAGCACTTGTACGCAGACACTTTGGAATAGCCGTCTTCACACGAGCAGATGTTTGGCGAGATGCAGTTCGAGTTGATACAGGTCTGATCACAGATAGGCTCACATATCCCATATTCATTTTTTGTATAACCTTTACAACAGTAGCTCACCGTTCTGTAACGTGTGATGGGCTGGAAAAAATAAAGTCGAAACAATAATTATAATATTTACTCATTTAAATGGCCAAATCAAGTTCAGGTGGAACTTGATCTTAAAAGCGTAGTGATTAAAAACTCTGACAGTCTTTTGTGAGTGAGGATAATTTTTTCCCCATTTATCCTTCACCACAGTTATAATTGAGGTTAACTTTATATTATTAAAAAGGCTATCTAACCTGCACTTTCTAAACAATCTTACTATATCAGCACAAGACTTACAAACCAGTGTATTTCCATAGTATACCAACACTCACTCTTTTGGCCACCAAGCTGTAGATAGAAAGCCCAAATTTTAACAATTTTGAATTTACCTGCTATACCATGAATCGACCCTCGTATTAGCGATGGACAATTGTGTGCAGTATAATCTTAACTAAATCCTCAATTTAAGTGATATTTTTGTAGGCATACGAATATGCCGAGTATAGATAAAAGTATTTTAACATTAGAACAGTGAAAAGGGAATTTCTCATTAAAAAAATTGAGCATACATAATGAAAAATAAAACGTTTTGTTTTGAGTAAATATTTAATGTAGAAGGATTACATTTTAATTTTGGTTTAATTAATAGTAAATTAAAAATGACTTAATGGTTCAAAATTGACATAAATATTTTTTACCTATTAAATTAATTTAAAAAAAATTTTTTTTGTGTCTACGTGGACAGAGGCTTCCCACTCTGTTGAGGCAAATGCAAGTACATTTCCTTATTCCTACTCCCTGCTGTTGAAAATCTGCAGAAAGTATGGATTGTTATACTGTACAAACAAATTATATTTTGAGATTTTGTTGTAGATTTCGTGAAAGCTAAGGAATTAGTTATTTCGTGACAGTCACCATTATACAGGATGGAGTAGACTTTTTCTTGTGGGGCGTGTAACAGAGTCATGTTTTCGCGACTCACCCAAGAACAATTCAAACACTATAAGGAAGAATTGGGTTGGAACCTGAAGCAATTCAACGAGATACATTGGTCTAAGTCATGTCGAGTTTCCCCGAGCGCATACATCAATGTTTTGCATATAATGATGGCCATATTATGGACATTGTTTTTTTTAAGAAAATAAATAATTCAAGTGTATGTAAATTTTGCATTTTTTTTTTGTTATTTTAAGTATAATATAAATCAGTTTGTAGTTAAACTAGTAAGGATATAATGTTAATAAATATGTCAATACTTTCTGCCACACCCTGTATTTTAGCACATGTTATCCTACTGGATGAAGTAAACTATTAAAAAAAGGTATTTAGCCAATCTTACCAAAACAATCGTATAAGTTACTCACACGTCGATCATATGTGACGTAGCTCAGAGTTTTCCGTTTCCTACATCTGTGAATAAGGCACCAACCAAGTTTTGACACCTCACGATAAGCAATCTTGCTGTACTCTATCGTGGTGTTGTAACTGCAATGAAATCAAGTCACACCCACCTTAGACGAAAAAAAATAACGTATATAATACAATCAAATAAATACGTCCTGATAGAGAATAGGTTTACCAATTTTTTCTTTATACTAAATACAGTAAACCCCTATTAGATCGATCCCCGTTAGTCCAAAATTTTAGATAATCTGAAAGAAAATTTTCGGAAAATGGTGCTACGTCAAATGAAATGTATTTTATTGGTCAACAAACTATAAAGTTAAAAGAGAATATGATAATACACTCTTTTAAATATTTACATGTTCCAGGCAACACATTGTGTTTCCCTGTAATTACAATACTATAAAAAAGATATTGGCGCACATGTAAAACTTTTTTACATTCTACTGTAATTAAAAAATTGTGAAAATACTGTGTTGCGGTAGACAAGTCCGTATTCTACTGCTTAATCCGAATTATCACCAATACAAACAAGCTTTGGTCCCAAACACGGGCAGTGGGGGCACCCATGTGGGGTTTTCAAATGGGAGGTGGATAGGAGTCCCATCTTCTGGGGGTGTGGTACTCGCCCCCCTCCTCGAGAGAAGATTTTACGAATTTAACCTTTTAGGAGGGAATTTTAGACCATCGGAATATAATTCTGAGGTGACTATATAGGTTTAAAGAAGCGATTCTCGCAAAAAAAAGTTCCTAAAAAATTAACACGCAATAAAGTTTGGTTGTAACTTTTTTTTTCATCGCGTTTCACTACCCGTTCGGATTATATTCTCATGTCCTAATTATACTGATGGTTTTGGGGATCATGAAGGTACTATTAAAGAATGTGTATCCACATTTGCGAGGAGGGAGAGTTGAAAACCATTTAGGAAAAACCACCCACAGTAAACCCGCCAGAGATTCGAATCACGATCTCCCCATCATCGGCAGTATAGTCTACAGCGAAAGTAGTGCCTTAGACAATGCGGCCACCAAAGCGGGTTAATTGTGGTTGAACCCTTTGAAAAACAACAACATATTTTTCACAAGTTTATTGACAGAACAAAATGAAAAGAAAGCTGTTGAAAAGGGAATGGGAGGAAATCTATATTTTATAATTTTTTTCTCGGTTGAGTCGAATATTGTAAAGTTGTTTGTAGCAAATTGTACCAAATCCCAAATATACAATCCTACTTGGTGCTGACTGACAGCTCACAGCTGACTTCTGACACTCAACATTTAGGTATATACCTAAATTTTGACTGTCAGAAGTGACTGCTGCTTAACACATGTTTTTTGCAGATCATATGGTTTGGCGTAGGGATACATAATTTGGTCTGGTTACTTATCAAAGCCGTCATCTGTCAGCTGTGAACTGTCAGTCAGCACCAAAGAAGCCATGGGGTTACTGTAGGTACCGTTGCAAGGAGATGCCCGAATGTACTAGTCCTACATTCTTTCCGTGTCCCGATGAGGTGAGAGGAAGATGATAGTAGCTATGATGGTGATAGAGAAATGATGGTGATAGTGAATATGATGGTGATAGTGAATATGATGGTGATAGTGAATATGATGATAGAGAGAGTATGATGGTGATAGTGAATATGATGATAGATAGTATGATGATGATAGTGAATATGATGATAGAGAGTATTATGGTGATAGTGAATATAATGATAGAGAGAGTATGATGGTGATAGTGAATATGATTATA
>CABFVX010008713.1:0-22433 GCA_902151425.1 Timema shepardi | reverse complement strand
AGATGAAAGGCTTAAGACACAAAGAAAATTATCCCATTTCAGGATTTATAAGGATGAAGATATCTTGCTATCAAGCTCTAGAGAGGCCCATAGATAATAGACATCAAAGTCCAGAGAGCTATATATTGTTTTAACATATACAGGTTAATTCGTTCTTACGTTTTTACTCGAATAGATAGTTAAAAGAGTTTAACTTGAACTGTTCTCCGTTATTTACTAACCATCCTGCCGGGATATTTAAATGAAATTCCATGTAGTTAAAACATATTTCCTCTGGTTACCCAAACTTACCTCTTTATTTTATTTTATTTTCGAATAAGACCAACGAAATCGATTCTATTTATTGTCCTTGTGTGAATTCACTTTGATCCATTTATTCAGATTTTAGCGCATTCTGTTTAACATTCATAAAACTAATATATCATATAATGGTTACCAAATGTGTATGTTGCAAGCTTGCAAACTAAGAAACAAAACCGTCCAACAAACGATTCACTAGAACGCACCGCCAAAGACAGCATAGAATTTTTTGTTATAAGGAAAGCCTTTGGCTGGTGTCAGCATGGATGAATTTGCTTTTAGCTCTATATTAAAGAATTTAAAAGTAGAAAACGAATGTAATCCTGAAAGTGATATTATGAAGCATAATGAGGTAATATATTTATTAAGTCCTATAATAAAATAACAAAATTACTGACCTTACATGTCGCATACGTGTTGCGACCATGTTGAACTTTATCGGCCTAACAAACGTGACACAGTGACCACCTAATAGGATTTAACGGATTATTCATATTGCATTATTAGCTATTGTTTTATTGACAAGTAGCAAAACTCGAATTGATTAACCTTACTTTATAGAGAACTGGGATAATACAATTTGTCTGAATTTTATAATATTGTATGCATGGTATTTTAGTTTTAGCTAGACAGTAATCAATCAAATAGATAAATCATAATTATTTACTAAAATAAATGTGCCTTAATTAGTGCAGTATAGTTTTCCAGTTGTCTCCTATTTATGATAGGCTTCATTTTATTAGGTACACAATGCTTAGAACTAATCAAACAATGTGCTAGTGTTGGCATAAATTGAGTCAACTTAAAAGATTATTTTTTACAAAGGTAACAATTTTATTATTTTATTTTATTCAAAGATATTGTATTGAAAACTTTTTTTGTTTAGACCATTCACTGTAGTTCATATAAAGCTTGATCTCCCTTTAGGCACCATATTGTTTTTATTTTTAACGAGTTTTATTGCTGTAAACTTAATTTTATAAAGTGCAGGAATTGGTTCTAGTCCATAGAACTATAATAATTATATTATGTGTTAATGTTATATCTATGTTAAATTCATCTTTTAGCTGTTTGCTATGCCCATTTTCATATTTCTGCATTGTTTGATTAGGTACTTAGAGTCATAGATAAATGTTATTTTACATATATTTTGAATTTGTAACTATTTTAATTCCTAGGTTGACATAGAAACACAAGAAGATATGGACATTACTATTAAATCCGAACCAGACAATTACAAATCTTGCTCTGTGAAGCTGGAACACATAACGGGCGGCTTTCTAACAATTTTAGAAAATATAAAGGTAATAAATTGTTATTACATTTCCACAAGTATATAATATATATTTTAATTAATAATAGCCAGCAAGATCATTCCTACAAAAAGGTACAATTTAACTTTCAGAAATCTTGTTAATAAACTATATAAATTGTATAAACGTCAAAGTTTTTTTTTTTACTTTTACACACTTTAAAGTATAATAAATACACAAATTAATTAATTTAATTTGTTAATTGTGTTAAAACGGCAAAATTATCTAATTATAAAATTAAAATCAAAAATACTATGTGATAGGAACTGAACAAATTTTGGAATTACAACTTGTTTTTCTTAGGAATAATATTTTGAAATGCTATTAGTATGATTCTAGTAGGAAAATTGTTGTTCTAGATTAGTTATTTATAAGAAAATCAGACTAAAAATGTTAACAGAGTGGAATGTTAAGAAAAAACTTTCCTAAATTAAAGGTTTTTAATTCAATAAAATAATACTAGCAATAAGTATCAGAAAATATTTAACTATTTTAATTTAATGATAAAGGAATAGACAAAATATCAATAAAAAAAAGATTAAGGTTCACACTAAAGTTGAAACCTAGATAAAATATATTAATTTGTTTGTATCTATCAATTTATGATGTATTAAATAGAAATAATCTTTGTTATATTAAATGTTATTAATTACAGTAATAGACACATATTTATTTTGAATTTATTTTTTCATCATCATGAAAATAGTTTGTATCAGAACCTATTTTGTGAGAAAATATAAAACCTATCATAGAATTTAAAAAAGAATGGTTTATCTTATGCTTTCCCAACTATCCTAAATCCAATGTCATTGGGAGAGAAAGAATTTTAAAAAAAGTCACTTATGATTTTTGTATATTTTTAAATTTGATTATAATTTTTTTGGATACCAGGTTGACACAAACACACATGAAGATGTGGATACTCCTATTAAATCCGAAATGGAATATTTCAAACCATGCTTTGTGATGCTGGAGCGCTTATCAGACACCTTTATAACAACCGGAAAACACATAAAGGTAATTAATTTTGAATGAATTTACAACAAAAAAAATCTACCGAAAGATCTAAGTGTTATTTATAAATGGTGACATCGTGCCTACTAATTACTATTGCTAAAAAATATTACCTCTTGTTCATCTAAAGCTTATTCAAAATGTTTTTAAGGGATGGGATTTATTGAGTGCCTGTGGTTTCTTGTGTGTAGGATAGTTATAAACAAATTATTTAATTCTAATAGTTAGTATATGATGTCTGGCTCTGGCAAATAGTATCTTTGAAGGGTTTTGTGATCATATTTTAGATTTTAAAACAATCTAACCAATAGTTTTCAAGCTACGAAAACCCCAAAATAACTCTAAAAGCTTTCACTGTAATCGTGTGCAAAGTTGACAAGGTGATATAAAATATTTTTCATAATAAACAAGAAAAGCTAGAAAAAAGATTATTTTATAATTTTCTCTTTATTGTAAAATAACTTAATAACTCACCATTAAATTTATTGTGATAATTCTCTTTCTTTCAGAACAACAAAAGAAAATTAAATTGCCCTAGTCTACTAGGACAGGTTCAGGGGGGAGGTAGATGTATTAAACATGGAGGGACTAGGTCAAAAGTAACATGTAACGCAGAAGGGTGCTCTAAATGGGCTTTGACAGGAGGAAGATGTATGAGACATGGAGGGTCTACGATTAGCAGAAAGTGTAATGAAGAAGGTTGCTCTAAACAGGCTCAGGGGGGAGGTAAATGTATAAAACATGGAGGAGAAAGTTCTAGAAAGAAATGTAATGAAGAAGAGTGCTATAGAAAGGCTCAGGGGGGAAGTAAATGTATTAAACATGGAGGAAAAAGTTATACAAAGAAATGTAATGAAGAAGGGTGCTATAAACGTGCTCAGGGGGGGTGTAAATGTATTAAACATGGAGGGAATAGGTCAAAAGTAACATGTAAGGCAGAAGGGTGCTCTAAATGGGCTTTGACAGGAGGTAGTTGTATGAGACATGGAGGGTCAAAGATTAGGAAAATGTGTAATGAAGAAGGTTGCTCTAAACAGGCTCAGAGGGGTGGTAAATGTATTAAACATGGTGGAAAAAATTCTAGAAAGAAATGTAATGAAGAAGAGTGCTATAGAAATGCTCAGGGGGGAGGTAAATGTATTAAACATGGAGCAACAAATTATAATAAGAAATGTATTGAAGAAGATTGCCTTAAATGGGCTAAAGGGGGATTTAAATGTATTAAACATGGAGGAACAAGTAATAATAAGAAATGTATTGAAGAAGATTGCCTTAAATGGGCTCAGGGGGGGTGTAAATGTATTAAACATGGAGGGTCTAAGGCAAAATATACATGTAAGGCTAAAGGGTGCTCTAAATGGGCTTTGACAAGAGGTAGATGTATGAAACATGGAGGGTCTCAGATTAGGAAAATGTGTAATGAAGAAGGCTGCACAAGACAGGCTAACGGGAGAGGTAACTGTACTAAACATGGAAAGGCCCTAAAGAAGACCTATAAATAAAAGGGTGCTTTAAATAGTCTTTGGGTGGAGGTGAGTGTACTAAATGAAGACGTGTGTTCTAGATGGCCTCAGGGGAAAGGTAGGTGTACTAAATAAGGAGAGTCTCAGCCTAGGTAGATGTGTGAAGGAGAAGGGTGCTCTTAAAGTATGTTCTGAGGCTGAGAGATGTTATATACACGGAGGCATTTAGGTTTGACTGATGCTATAAATGTATTAAACATAAAGGGACCAAGTCTAAGAAGAAACTGCAAGTAAAAAGGTGTTCTAAATTGGTCAAGTTGGGAGGTAAATGTATTATAATTGGAGGAATCCACACTAGGAAGAAATGAAAAGAAAAAAGATTGTTCTAAACAGATTAAGGTGAGAGGGAGATGTTGTAAACACGGTGAAACACAGGCTAAGAGGATACGTAAAGAAGATAGGTGCTCCAAAAATGCTATAGGTAGAGGTAAATGTTGGAAACATGAAGGGGCAAAGCTAATTAAACAAACAAAAAATGTGCCCTAATTAGCCTTAAATTTATTAAAACATAAAATTTGTCCATACATATGAAACATTTTGTACCGTTAGGATGATTAGATAGCAAAGCTATTTTTTTGTCAATTATGGTTGTAACCTCATCTAAATAGCATATTCTTTAATATTGAAAAATGACACCTGGAAACCGGAATTAAACCCGGGACATTTAGTTTAGTATGCCAATGCTCTAACCACAATATATATAACTACATTCATAATAACAAATAAAATGGCTTTTCTACTTAATCCATCTTTATATGTAAAACGGTACAGTTATTATTGTACAACTGACATTATAAAGCCAACTACCAAGACAATGGTAGCTTCTTTATCTAATACCTTGTGATCATAATTGAGTACACATTGATAGCTGGCGATTTCTGCATATCCTTACCACACTCTGCCTTAAAATATCAGTGAAGAATGATCCTGGTCACTGGACGATTCCTGGATAGCGTAGTGATTATAAGATTGGCGTAATAAGCCAAAGGTCCCTTATTTGATTCCCGTGACCAGGTGTCAATTTTCAATTAAAAAATAATTTTGTTGTGTGGGGCCTTTTTTGTCTTCAAAATCCTCGATTTTCAGATAAATAAGATATTTTGAGTTTGTGAAATCCTCAGATTGGTAATATTTTATTTAAATCTCCCCCACATACAGTGTTCAACTAATATATTTACTGCAGAACTAAACAAATTTAAATGCCTTAAAATCAGGGACGATTAATTATCACAGTTTATGTGTATTTTGCTAATAAACCTTAATTTCATATTATTTATTTTCTTTAATCACCATATTACATAAAACTACAAAATGAAAAGGTAATAGTTCAAACTTATCTAATATATTTAAATTGCACCCATACTTATAATATGCAGCTATATTGACTGTTTTTGGCTTCAAGGTTTCACTGGAACTAAAGAATAGCCAGAACCTTATTTTTTAGACCTTCCACAAAACCAACCACACATTGGTAGGAATAGCACATACCATAAACAAAAGATTAGTATACTGTTTTACTGTTGGAATGTTGAATGATTCGTCATCAGTCCATCTAAAGTGTGAATATTTACCATTACAAATCTTACATTTGCTACACCAGCCCAGAATTTGAATTGAAATTCGAAATAAATAATGATGGTCTGAGATTATTTGAATAGAATTCATTTTAATGAAAATAAATCAAATTTAATAATTTACTAAAGAGTATAGCATAAAATCAATCAGGTAGTCTACAAGATAATTAAAAAGTATACTTTTATGAGATTAATAAGGTATCCCTTTATTTTATTTTTTGAAAAAAATCCTTAGGTTGTGTAGGAGATGATTGGTTTTTAAAAATTCAGAAAAATATATGATTTTCACTAGTCAAAAATAATGTAACGTTTTAAAGAGCATTTGGTTGTGTCGTTCTTTAACTGGGCTATAATGAGAGAGAGAAAAATTGTGTGATTACTTTGAAATAAGTCTCAATGATTGAGTGAACAATGTTAAATAAAATAGCCCAATAACCCATGGATAAAAGGAACATTCAAAATAAAACATTTGATTAAAATTCTCACATTTTCAGATGGATATATTTTATATTATTCATTTCAATGATTCTTTACTTGTGGTACTTTATGTTAAACAAACATAATATAATAATATTTATTTATCCAAACTAAACAAAAAAATTCATTAGAATTTGGCTTCGAAAAATGTACACGCTTTTACGACCAATTAAAAAACTTGGCACTGATCACGGAACAAGTGTTTTGGTGTAATATTTCAAATTTATGAATACTCTTAAGGCAAGGTTAGTCAAATGGTGGCCTTTTAAGATCCGCGCATTGAAAGTCCGACTATTGTATCACTGGAGAAACGTCGTATAGTTCAGACAGTATGTAGAGGCGCCTGACCTTGAACGGCCAGAGAGAGCTTCAGTCTTTTATCAGGGGTACGGGAAAATGTAAGCCCAGTGTTACTCGGTCCTTGGCACCCCCAAAATCGTGTGTTTAGAAGGGAGTGTGAGATTACTTTCTAGCAGTGTGTGTCCCCCACTCTAGACCCGGTATATCTCACTCCTAACGTCTCCTATGAGGGAGATGTTGTAAACACGGTGAAACACAGGCTAAGAGGATACGTAAAGAAGATAGGTGCTCCAAAAATGCTATAGGTAGAGGTAAATGTTGGAAACATGAAGGGGCAAAGCTAATTAAACAAACAAAAAATGTGCCCTAATTAGCCTTAAATTTATTAAAACATAAAATTTGTCCATACATATGAAACATTTTGTACCGTTAGGATGATTAGATAGCAAAGCTATTTTTTTGTCAATTATGGTTGTAACCTCATCTAAATAGCATATTCTTTAATATTGAAAAATGACACCTGGAAACCGGAATTAAACCCGGGACATTTAGTTTAGTATGCCAATGCTCTAACCACAATATATATAACTACATTCATAATAACAAATAAAATGGCTTTTCTACTTAATCCATCTTTATATGTAAAACGGTACAGTTATTATTGTACAACTGACATTATAAAGCCAACTACCAAGACAATGGTAGCTTCTTTATCTAATACCTTGTGATCATAATTGAGTACACATTGATAGCTGGCGATTTCTGCATATCCTTACCACACTCTGCCTTAAAATATCAGTGAAGAATGATCCTGGTCACTGGACGATTCCTGGATAGCGTAGTGATTATAAGATTGGCGTAATAAGCCAAAGGTCCCTTATTTGATTCCCGTGACCAGGTGTCAATTTTCAATTAAAAAATAATTTTGTTGTGTGGGGCCTTTTTTGTCTTCAAAATCCTCGATTTTCAGATAAATAAGATATTTTGAGTTTGTGAAATCCTCAGATTGGTAATATTTTATTTAAATCTCCCCCACATACAGTGTTCAACTAATATATTTACTGCAGAACTAAACAAATTTAAATGCCTTAAAATCAGGGACGATTAATTATCACAGTTTATGTGTATTTTGCTAATAAACCTTAATTTCATATTATTTATTTTCTTTAATCACCATATTACATAAAACTACAAAATGAAAAGGTAATAGTTCAAACTTATCTAATATATTTAAATTGCACCCATACTTATAATATGCAGCTATATTGACTGTTTTTGGCTTCAAGGTTTCACTGGAACTAAAGAATAGCCAGAACCTTATTTTTTAGACCTTCCACAAAACCAACCACACATTGGTAGGAATAGCACATACCATAAACAAAAGATTAGTATACTGTTTTACTGTTGGAATGTTGAATGATTCGTCATCAGTCCATCTAAAGTGTGAATATTTACCATTACAAATCTTACATTTGCTACACCAGCCCAGAATTTGAATTGAAATTCGAAATAAATAATGATGGTCTGAGATTATTTGAATAGAATTCATTTTAATGAAAATAAATCAAATTTAATAATTTACTAAAGAGTATAGCATAAAATCAATCAGGTAGTCTACAAGATAATTAAAAAGTATACTTTTATGAGATTAATAAGGTATCCCTTTATTTTATTTTTTGAAAAAAATCCTTAGGTTGTGTAGGAGATGATTGGTTTTTAAAAATTCAGAAAAATATATGATTTTCACTAGTCAAAAATAATGTAACGTTTTAAAGAGCATTTGGTTGTGTCGTTCTTTAACTGGGCTATAATGAGAGAGAGAAAAATTGTGTGATTACTTTGAAATAAGTCTCAATGATTGAGTGAACAATGTTAAATAAAATAGCCCAATAACCCATGGATAAAAGGAACATTCAAAATAAAACATTTGATTAAAATTCTCACATTTTCAGATGGATATATTTTATATTATTCATTTCAATGATTCTTTACTTGTGGTACTTTATGTTAAACAAACATAATATAATAATATTTATTTATCCAAACTAAACAAAAAAATTCATTAGAATTTGGCTTCGAAAAATGTACACGCTTTTACGACCAATTAAAAAACTTGGCACTGATCACGGAACAAGTGTTTTGGTGTAATATTTCAAATTTATGAATACTCTTAAGGCAAGGTTAGTCAAATGGTGGCCTTTTAAGATCCGCGCATTGAAAGTCCGACTATTGTATCACTGGAGAAACGTCGTATAGTTCAGACAGTATGTAGAGGCGCCTGACCTTGAACGGCCAGAGAGAGCTTCAGTCTTTTATCAGGGGTACGGGAAAATGTAAGCCCAGTGTTACTCGGTCCTTGGCACCCCCAAAATCGTGTGTTTAGAAGGGAGTGTGAGATTACTTTCTAGCAGTGTGTGTCCCCCACTCTAGACCCGGTATATCTCACTCCTAACGTCTCCTAATATACACCCGGTATCTCTCCCTCCAAGCGTCCCCCACTAGAGACCCGGTATCTCTCTCTCCAAGCATCCCCCACGTTAGACCGGGTATCTCTCACTCCAAGCTTCCCCCACGTTAGACCCGGTATCTCTCTCTCCAAGCATCCCCCACGTTAGACCGGGTATCTCTCCCTCCAAGCGTCCTCCACTATACACCCGGTATCTCTCTCTCCAAGCATCCCCCACGTTAGACCGGGTGTCTCTCCCTCCAAGCGTCCCCTACTTTAGACTCGGTACGATTCCCTCCAAGCGTCCCCCACTTTAGACCCGGTATCTCTCTCTCCAAGCATCCCCCACTTTAGACCAGGTATCTCTCCCTCCAAGCGTCCCCCACTCTAGACCCGGTATCTCTCCCTACAAGCGTCCCCCACTCTAGACCCGGTAACTCTCCCTACAAGCGTCCCTCACTAGAGACCCGGTATCTCTCCCTCCAAGCGTCCCCCACTAGAGACCCGGTATCTCTCTCTCCAAGCATCCCCCACGCTAGACCCGGTATCTCTTCCTCCAAGTGTCCCTCACTCTAGACCCTGTATCTCTCCCTCCAAGCGTCCCCCACTCTAGACCTGGTATCTCTCCCTCCAAGCGTCCCCCACTTTAGACCCGGTACCTTTCCCTCCAAACGTCCCCCACTTTAGACAAGGTATCTCTCCCTAAAAGCGTCCCCCACTTTAGACCCGGTATCTCTCCCTCCAAGCGTCCCCCACTAGAGACCCGGTATCTCTCTCTTCAAGCATCCCCCACGTTAGACCGGGTATCTCTCCCTCAAAGCGTCCCCCACTAGAGACCTGGTATCTCTCCCTACAAGCGTCCCCCACTTTAGACCCGGTATCTCTCTCTCCAAGCATTCCCCACTTTAGACCCGGTATCTCTCCCTCAGAGCGTCCCCCACTCTAGACCCGATATCTCTCCCTACAAGCGTCCCCCACTTTAGACCCGGTATCTCTCCCTCCAAGCGTCACCCACTCTAGACCCGGTATCTCTCCCTCCAAGCGTCCCTCACGCTAGACCCGGTATCTCTCCCTCCAAGCGTCCCCCACTCTATACACGGTATCTCTCCCTCCAATAGTCTCCTGCGATAGTCCCGGTATCTCTCCTTCCTAGCGCCACCACATAATGGCTGAGCTATATAACATATTCTTACTTTTGACCTTGAACAATGCAAGTGGCATCAGGCTGAGAGTGACTCACACCTCCTCTCTCCTCCACCCAATAGCAGCCGATGTCGCGGCAGTTGATATATGCCTGGATTATTGTTCGTGCGTTATTTATAGAAATAGCGGAGTGCTTTGCTTAGAATTAGTTTTAGTGTAAGTTTTCTAGAATAGAACTTTCTACTTATAGTAGTAGAAAAAGAAGTTTGATGATTAAAATCGTCTAACTACTGCAATTTTTTTATATTTCCATGAAATATATAAATATTATATAATAATAAATCAAGTTTCATTCCCGCAGCCCATTTGTAACAACAAAAGTTTAATCCAATAATGTTCTAAATGAATGCCAGATTGAACTAAATATCCAGCCCAACAAATATGATTTTTTTTAAGTGACTTGCTTGGATAACTAATTGAATATCTCTGCTCTAAATTGTCTAGACTCTAGAATAACTTCCCCATAGTAATCACTTTAGTTGTTTTCAATACTTCTAACTATAACATATTAGCTAATTAAATATATTTAACCTGTTGGTAGAAATGAATATTTTGGCTATCCATAATGGATTTTAATTTTTGTTTAATACATTTTTATGTTTATCTATTTTTGTCATATATATATATACTAACTACGCCAATATATTGTAACCTAGTAACAACAAATGTGTCCAAATTTAAACACTCACACTCACCCTATAGCTCAGTTGACTCGCCTCGCGCTGAACACAATCACCACCCTAGTTCGCCGCTTCGTACCAAAACCGAACTGAGCCAAGAGGTGAACAGGAAGCTCACGTCCACCAAAAGAGTGGATAGAAGAAGCAGCTGTTGCGTGTGCTCCCCGCCACTATCATGCTGTGCCTTCAAAGAGATTCTGGTACTCTCCGGAGACGACACGACGATGGGTCAGGTTAATTGCAGTTTTACTCTTATCCCGCCCCCCCCCCTCCCCGCTCTTCTCCACCTAGTGTGATCCGTTCTGTGAGAGCTATATCTAATGAACATAATCACGTGCAAAGTCACACGCAACGGGCATTTTGCAACCAGGACCCTTGTTAATCCATGAATCTGTCGTGACTGAGTATCTCGCTAGCATAACCCCCACCCAACCCCACTTTCCCTAGCTCTTGGTGGGAGGAGTTTGCTCCTCCTTAAGTTTGACGACTCCTTCACAGGAGGTCAGAAGCTCAGCCTGAGATGTGGCCATGGTTTCCCAAACCATTGACCCTAATTTGCTCAGCAGCTTGGAGCAACATTAAGGACACCGCCACCTAACTAGTCTGACACCTTTTATAAATCGAGAGACTTTTAAAGGTGGAAAACAACCTTCTGTATTAGGGATCATCAACCACTTATCTGGGGAACAAACACCTCTTTCAAGGTTCCTCTAACCGATTATGACTGAGTCCTTCGAGTGTAGCCATGCACTTTTGCATGTGTAGCAGGATATTTAGGAACCAATAACTCCGTTCCATCGATCACTGGAATCGCCAGACAACTGGGAAATCCGCCATGAATAGCCTTTTATCGGTGCTATGAATTGCTTTTTACTTCCTCGAGTGCTGAACGCCCACTTGAGGTCGTTAACCCCTAGGAGTAGTTCAGGTGCCTGCCCTCAGGAACCACTCTAAAAAAGCTTTCAACCGGAGATGTCCAGAAGGTACTTAATAAAGGTGGCTTGATCAGCTTTCCCGTAAGGTACCCCCCATCTAACGCTTAATTTGTGGCGAGTAGCTTGATTCCATTTCCTCAAGGGCCTTCATTGCAGCATTCCTCAAAGTAATAGGAATGACACGAGGGAAATAGAATAACTGAATGGCTCCCTATTTCAGAACTACATTAACTTCTGTAGCATTGGCCCACAAGAAGTAAACAACAACAAATCTCGGTACTCACCCCATCGCATGGCTTTCCGCATTCAAGAACAATACAACCGCAATTACCATCAATATAAATAAAACTCATCGCCTCTGGTGAAAATGGACGCAAAGAACTTGCGCTACAAAGACTCTAGTGGCAAAGACTGTTCACTTCTACACAATTTAGGATGACCTAAAAAAGGCCGAGATGTCTGTTGAAGTTTTAGTCATACGCATATTTGGTTCCTGGATGTTCCAGCTCTCTCTCCCCCACCCATCTTCCCGTCATCCAATGTCTCAGGGTTTTATTGTATATATAGTGGCGGGTGGGCAACGAGTGCTACAATCCAATATCCTAGAATATTTTTGGCCAAAAATGTTTTCACAATATTTGTAGCATGTCAATTTTGTAAATTGGACATCTGAAATTAAATATTAAATTTTATTAAATTATGGCAGAAAAAATCCTAAGAAGGGAATTAATATTAATATATTTAGCAGTGATATGCTTCAAAACCTGCTTTCGGTGACAGGATGAAGTCAGATATAATCTCGATTCCTCCAAGAGAGAACATTAAGAAACACGTGGTTTCAAAAAAAAAAGTTAAATTTTGATAATTACTGTAGCGGATTTCAAAGAAGAAAAATAATATTGAATTATTAAAAAATAAATGCTTCAATATCTATTTACCATGTTAAGATGATCTCAGATTCCCTCACCATGCGGTTTAAAGAAAAATATCCAACTATGGTGGCATGGCTATTTTCACATTTCCGATCACTACGACACCTGATGTTGAAAAGAGTTGGATAAATTGGACTCATTCTCACGACCCTCTGCGCCCTGAGTGGTCAGGCGGTGATTCGTTCGAACCTTGCCTATACCTCACCCCTCGAGCTCACTTTCTCCTTTGTTTTGTTTTCTCCCTTCTTTCGTCCCTCTCTCTCTGTCTCTATGTTTCTATGTTTATTGCCTATTTCTTTTTGTTCTATTCTATTCAGCATAAGGATATAAAAGGACTGACCCTTACGGTCAGTGTATCGCAAACTATCGCATCACAGCGTCGAAGAAAGAACCCTGCTACCGGCGACCATGGAGTATTGGGCATGGGATCCGCCACCACACCGCCGAGGAGAATATTTATCGAGTTTATAAGTCTCGAGGCGACTGATATTTATTGGAATTTCTTGTTTCATGCAAAGTGACTTTAAAGCATCTCATGTCCTTTTGACTTCTAAAACTATCATGTTTATTTAATTTTTCATATTTTGTGTCCTTCTGACTAAGTAGTAATAGTCAAAACGACTCTTATATTATAGAGTCTACATGTTTATTGACTCTATATTATAGTCCTAGTGACTACCTTTTCTCCTGTGTCCATATGACAGAATCTCAAAGTACGAACTTTGAGTTTCAGATGTAATAAGGACATAGTCCTAAAGTTTGCTTATCCTTGCAAGTTATATTTAAGTATTTTATAACTAAACAATTTTCATATGACGCCATGGACGTCAAGTACTTTTGTTTCAATTTCGTATGACTACAAGTCAAGTCAAGTCCCTGTTGTTTCAATGAGTTCTATATTTTTGAATCGTTCAAGTTGTCACGCTTCGCATATTAGCTTGGTTGGTTGGAGTGCGGAACTCCGATCTTATTCATAATGGGGTCCATGCGGATAATACCTTTTTCCTTTGCCATTTTTTGGGCACCTTTAGACTAACGGTTATAATTTCTGGTAAATATTTGTACTGGTGAATGCTCTGGCAGTAACAATAGGGAAAGGAACAGCCGTAGTACTATTTTGTGTTGATGCCTGTTTGTTAACCATTGACCTATGTAATTAACTAACCTTTCTATTACTATTCATTATTCAATTTTTCTTCAGGACTATTCTTAATACCCAAGCAAGCAAGCTTAATTACTACTGTACTGTATTACATGTATAAGAATGATTTAAAGTCAACTTTCATAAGTAATCACCTCAACTCTTTGTTTTTAGAATCATCTGACTAAAGCCTGGCGCTAGCCCAGCTGTGTTGTTTTCCGCCTAACTCTTCAAGATTACTGCATTTGATCTCGCTGCCTAGATCAGATGTTTTCTAGAGTCGCCGCAAGACAATCTCTTTTGTAAATTCTAACTACATAAAAAGAAAATACAAACTTAAATCTTATGTCCTTTTGTAACTATTGTAAACAAACATTTATTTAATTTTGTCTGATATAATAAATCTGTTATTGTTGTGAAAATTGTTTATCAATCCTAAATAATATCACCTTGTCTTTATGACGTTACTTACGTACCTAGCAACTGCGCAAGTTACATATCTACAATTATATTTAAAAGAAAACCTAAAAAATTATTTTGACCATAAATCTTTCTTGTATTTTTCATTCTCACAATCTTGTCTCTCAAAATTTAGGGCGTATAAAAGTTGACACGTCAGCCTTAAAGCAATCTGGAAATTTACATTTATTTTTTATATATGAAGTCATTGTGCAGAAATAAAATCTTATAAATCTGAACAGTTGTTGTTATAAAACGTCACAACTATGCACAACATCCCAACGCTTTCTCATATAGTGGCAAATCGTGTCACTAAAAAGCTTCAAAGTCTGATCAACTTTTACATTGGGTTTTAAGTAGAGTGTCATAGGGTGTGTCCTAGAGCTAGTGCCCCAAACTAGTTTACGGGATCAGCTATATCTATAGGAATGCCCACTTCTTGCTAGCTCAGAACCAAGATTGACTCACCATCTGATGAACAGTCTATAAGTTAATCTGTAGCTAAATAGATAGAGAGAATTGATATGGTAATATTAGCGTAAGAGAGAGAATTATGTGAACAGTTGGGGCTTCAACAATAAGCTTCAAGCCAACCCTTCTGAATCTTGTCCCAAGGATTAGCTTATTGGGGTTGTAACCACCCCTTAGACATAGGAAGTAAAACAAGGTGGGGGGCAGAGGAGGTTGTGCTTGTACTTGAATATTGTTGCATTAGAGATGAAAGGCTTAAGACACAAAGAAAATTATCCCATTTCAGGATTTATAAGGATGAAGATATCTTGCTATCAAGCTCTAGAGAGGACCATAGATAATAGAAATCAAAGTCCAGAGAGCTATATATTGTTTTAACATAACCAAGTTAATTCGTTCTTACGTTTTTACTCGAATAGATAGTTAAAACAGTTTAACTTGAACTTTTTTCCGTTATTTACTAACCATCCTGCCGGGATATTTAAATGAAATTCCATGTAGTTAAAACATATTTCCTCTGGTTGCCCAAACTTACCTTTTTATTTTATTTTATTTTCGAATAAGGCCAACTAAATCGATTCTATCTATTGTCCTTGTGTGAATATACCTTGATCCATATATTCAGATTTTAGCGCCATCTGTTTAACATTCATAAAACTAATATATCATATAATGGTTACCAGGTTTGTATGTTGCAAGCTTGCAAACTAAGAAACAAAACCGTCCAACAAACGATTTACTACAACGCACTGACAAAGACAGCATAAAAATTTTTGTATATAAAGAAAGCCTTTGGCTGGTGTCATCATGGAGGAATTTGCTTTTAGCTCTATATTAAAGAATTTAAAAGTAGAAAATGAATGTAATCCTGAAAGTGATCTTATGAAGCATAATGAGGTAATATATTTATAAAGTCGTATAATAAATTACCAAAATTACTGACCTTACATTTAGCATACGTGTTGCGACCATGTTGAACTTTATCGGCCTAACAAACATGACACAGTGGCCACCTAATAGGATTTAATGGATTATTCATATTGCATTCTTAGCTATTGTTATATTGACAAGTAGTGAAACTTGAATTGATTAACCTCACTTTATAGAGAACTGGGATAGTACAATTTGTCTGAATTTTATAATATTGTATGCATGGTATTTTAGTTTTGGCAAGACTGTAATTAATAACATAGACAAATCATTATATTATAAATTAAAACATATGTGCCGTAATTAGTGCAGTATAGTTTTAAATCTGTCTCTTATGTATTATAGGTTTCATTTTATTAGGCACACAGGGCTTAGAACTAATCGAACAATGTGTGAGTCTTAGCACAAACTGGCTCAACTTAAAGGATTATTTGTTACAAAGGTAACAACTTTATTATTTTATTTTATTCAAAGATAATGTATTGAAAGGTTTTTTGGTTAGACATTTCACTGCAGTTCATCTATGGCTTGATCTGCCTGTAGGCACCATCATGCGTTTTTTTAAATCGAGTTTTATTTGTGTGTGTTTTATTGCTGTAAACTTATTTTTAAAATGTACGGGAATTGGTTCAAGTCCATACACCTATAATAATTATATTATGTGTTAATGTTATATCTATGTTAAATTCTTCTTTTAGCTGTTTGCTATGCCCATTTTCATATTTATGCATTGTTTGATTAGGTACTTAGACTCCTAGATACATGTTATTTCACATATATTTTAAATTTGTAACTATTTTAATTTCTAGGTTGACATAGACACACAAGAAGATATGGACATTACTATTAAATCGGAACCAGACAATTACAAATCTTGCTCTGTGAAGCTGGAACACCTAACAGACGGCTTTCTAAAAATTTTAGAAAATATAAAGGTAATAAGTTGTTATTACTTTACCACAAATATATAATCTATGTTTTTAATTAATAATAGCTAGCAAGCTCATTTCTACAAAAAGTTAAAATTTAACATTCAGAAATCTTGTTAATAAGTTATATAAATTGTATAAACATCTAAGTTTTTTACACACTTAAAAGTACAATAAATACACAAATTAATGAATTTAATTTGTTAATTGTGTTAAAAAGACAAAAATATGAATAAAATGCCAAAGACAGTATTGTTAATAATTATGTCAAGTAAACACACAATACATTTTTTAGAATGTATAAATATGTGAACTTTCCACTCAAAAAGTTATCTAATTCTAAAAATAAAATAAAAAATACTATGTGATAGCAATTGAACAAACTTTCGATATCAACTTGTTTTTTTTAGGAATAATATTTTGAAATGCTCCTAGTATGATTCTAGTAGGTAAATTGTTGTTCTAGATAGGTTATTTATAAGAAAATCAGACTAAAAATGTTAACAGAGTGCCAGGTTTAGTAAAAAACTTTTCTATATTAAAGGTTTTTAATTCAATAAAATAATACTAGCAATAAGTATCAGAAAATATTTAATTATTTTAATTTAATGATGAAAGAAGAGACAAATATTATATATATATATATATATATATATAAAGGGAAAAGTTCACATTAAATTTGAAACCTAGAAAAAAAAAATATTTTTATTGTACCTGTCAATTTATGATGGATTAAATAGCAATACTCTTTATTATATTAAATGTTAATAATTACAGTAATAGACACATATTTATTTTGAATTTATTTTTTCATCATCATGAAATTAGTTTAGATCAGAACTTATTTTGTAATAAAATATATATCATATCATAGAATTTTAAAAAGACTGGTTTATCTTATTCTTTCCCAACTATCCTAAATCCAATGTCATTGGAAGAAATCGAATTTAAAAAAAGTCACTTACGATTTTCGTATATTTTTAAATTTGATTATAATCTTTTTCGATACCAGGTTGACACAAACACACAAGAAGATGTGATTATTACTATTAAATCCAAAATGGACGATTTGAAACACTGCTGTGTAAAGCTGGAGCGCTTATCAGACAGCTTTCTAACAAACGGAAAACACATAAAGGTAATTACTTTTGAATGAATTTACAAAAAAAAAAATCTACTGAAAGATCTGAGTGGTATTTATAAATGGTGACATTGCGACTACTAATTACTATTGCTAAAAAATATTACCTCTTGTTCATCTAAAGCTTATTCATTATGTTTTAAAGGGATGGGATTTATTGAGTGTCTGTGGTTTCTTGTTGGTAGGATAGTTTTAAACTAATTATTTAATTTTAATAGTTAGGATATGATGTATGGCTGTGGCAAATAGTATCTTTGAAGGGTTTTGTAATCATATTTTAGATTTTAAAACAATATAACCAATAATTTTCAAGCTACGAAAACCCAAAAATAACCCTAAAAGTGTCCACGGTAATCGTGTGCAAAGTTGACAAGGTGACATAAAATATGTTACATAATAGACAAGAAAAGCCTGAACAAAGATTATTTTTTAATCTTCTCTTTACTGTAAAATAATTTAATAACTCACGATTAAATTTATTGTAATAATTCTCTTTCTTTCAGAAAAACAAAGGAAAATTAATTTGCCCTAGTCTACTAGGACAGGTTCAGGGAGGAGGTGAAAATATTGAATATGAAGGAACCAAGTCTTTGAAGAAATGTATAGGAGAAGGGTGCTCTAAATCGGCTTTGGTAGGAGGTAAATGTATTAAACAAGGAGGAACAAAAAAGACTTGTAAAGAAGAAGAGTGTTCAAGACTTGCTCGAGGGGGAAGTAAGTGTATTAAACATGCAGGAAAAGGGAAGAATATTCTAGAAGGGGGCTCAAGACATTTTAGGGGAAGAGGTAAGTGTATTATTAAACTTGGAGGAACAAGGAATAATTGTAAAGAAGAAGGGTGCTCTAAACAGTTTCTGCCCGGTAGTAATTGTACTAAACATAGAGGAACAAAGCGGACTTGTAAAGAAGAAAGGTGCTCTAAATGGGCTTTGGGGGGAGGTAAATGTACTAAACGTGGAGGGACAAGGCCTATTAAGAAATGTAATAAAGAAGGCTGCTCAAAATGGGTCCAGAGGCGAGGTAGGAGTAATAAACATGAAGGAGCCCGAGCGAAAAAGACATGTAAAGAAGAAGGGTGCTCTAGACTTGCTCGAGGGGGAGATAAGTGTTATAAACATGGAGGGACCTGGTCAAAAAAAATTTGTAAGGAAGAAGGGTGCTTTAAATCGCCTTCAGCGGGAGGTAAGTGTATTAAACATGGAGGAATCAGGAAGTCTTGTAAAGAAGAAGGGTGCTCTAGACTCTCTCGAGGGGGAGATAAATGTGATAAACATGGAGGGACCTGGACAAAAAATATATGTAAGGAAGAAGGGTGCTCTAAATGGGCTTTGACAGGAGGTAGATGTACTAGACATGGAGGAACTAAGAAGAAATGTAATGAAGATGGATGCTCTAACCAGGTTAAAAGGGGAGGAAAGTGTACTAAACATGGAGAAGCCCGATATTGTAAAGAAGAAATGTGCAATAAAAGGGCCGTTGAGAGAGGTAAATGTACTAAACATGGAGGAACAAGCTACAGAAAGAAATGTAATGAAGAAGAGTGCTATAAACAGGCTCAGGGGGGAGGTAAATGCATTAAACATGGAGGAACAAGATATGGAAAGAAATGTAATGATGAAGAGTGCTATAAACAGGCTCAGGGGGGAGGTAAATGTATTAAACATGGAGGTACAAGATCCCGAATGAATTGTAATGAAGAAGAGTGCTATAAACAGGCTCAGGGGGGAGGTAAATGCCTTAAACATGGAGGAACAAAATATAGAAAGAAATGTAATGGAAGAGTGCTATAAACGGGCTCAAGGGGGAAGTAAATGTATTAAACATAGAGGGACTAAGTCAAAAGACACATGTAAGGAGAAGGGTGCTCTAAAGGGGTTTGACAGGAGGTAGCTGTAAGAAACATGGAGGGTCAGGGACTAGGAAAAAGTGTAATGAAGAAGGTTGCACAAGACAGGTAAAGGGGAGAGGTAAGTGTACTAAACATGGAAAGGCCCCAAGCAAAGAAGACATTTAAAGAAGAAGGGTGATCTAAATGGTCTTTGGGTGGAGGTGAATGTACTAAATATGGAGGGACAGAAACTAAATGTAAAAGAGTGTTCTAGATGGACTCAGGTTAAAGGTAGGTGTACTAAATAAGGAGAGTCTCAGACTAGGAAGATGTGTGTATCAGAAGGTGCTCTTATGTATGTTCTGCGGGTGAGAGATGTTGTATACACGCAAGCATTGCTTTATAGTTGCTTTAAATGTATTAAGGCATTGCTTTACAGTTGCTTTAAATGTATTAAACATAAAGGGACCAAGTCTAAGAATAAACTGCAATAAAAAATAAGTGCTAAATTGTTCAAGTTGGGAGGTAAATGTATTATAACCGGAGGAATCCAGACTAGGAAGACATGAAAAGAAAAAGAGTGATCTAAACAGATTAAGGTGTGAGGGAGATGTTGTAAACACGGTGAAACACAGGCTAAGAGGATACGTAAAGAAGATAGGTGCTCCAAAAATGCTATAGGTAGAGGTAAATGTTGGAAACATGAAGGGGCAAAGCTAATTAAACAAACAAAAAATGTGCCCTAATTAGCCTTAAATTTATTAAAACATAAAATTTGTCCATACATATGAAACATTTTGTACCGTTAGGATGATTAGATAGCAAAGCTATTTTTTTGTCAATTATGGTTGTAACCTCATCTAAATAGCATATTCTTTAATATTGAAAAATGACACCTGGAAACCGGAATTAAACCCGGGACATTTAGTTTAGTATGCCAATGCTCTAACCACAATATATATAACTACATTCATAATAACAAATAAAATGGCTTTTCTACTTAATCCATCTTTATATGTAAAACGGTACAGTTATTATTGTACAACTGACATTATAAAGCCAACTACCAAGACAATGGTAGCTTCTTTATCTAATACCTTGTGATCATAATTGAGTACACATTGATAGCTGGCGATTTCTGCATATCCTTACCACACTCTGCCTTAAAATATCAGTGAAGAATGATCCTGGTCACTGGACGATTCCTGGATAGCGTAGTGATTATAAGATTGGCGTAATAAGCCAAAGGTCCCTTATTTGATTCCCGTGACCAGGTGTCAATTTTCAATTAAAAAATAATTTTGTTGTGTGGGGCCTTTTTTGTCTTCAAAATCCTCGATTTTCAGATAAATAAGATATTTTGAGTTTGTGAAATCCTCAGATTGGTAATATTTTATTTAAATCTCCCCCACATACAGTGTTCAACTAATATATTTACTGCAGAACTAAACAAATTTAAATGCCTTAAAATCAGGGACGATTAATTATCACAGTTTATGTGTATTTTGCTAATAAACCTTAATTTCATATTATTTATTTTCTTTAATCACCATATTACATAAAACTACAAAATGAAAAGGTAATAGTTCAAACTTATCTAATATATTTAAATTGCACCCATACTTATAATATGCAGCTATATTGACTGTTTTTGGCTTCAAGGTTTCACTGGAACTAAAGAATAGCCAGAACCTTATTTTTTAGACCTTCCACAAAACCAACCACACATTGGTAGGAATAGCACATACCATAAACAAAAGATTAGTATACTGTTTTACTGTTGGAATGTTGAATGATTCGTCATCAGTCCATCTAAAGTGTGAATATTTACCATTACAAATCTTACATTTGCTACACCAGCCCAGAATTTGAATTGAAATTCGAAATAAATAATGATGGTCTGAGATTATTTGAATAGAATTCATTTTAATGAAAATAAATCAAATTTAATAATTTACTAAAGAGTATAGCATAAAATCAATCAGGTAGTCTACAAGATAATTAAAAAGTATACTTTTATGAGATTAATAAGGTATCCCTTTATTTTATTTTTTGAAAAAAATCCTTAGGTTGTGTAGGAGATGATTGGTTTTTAAAAATTCAGAAAAATATATGATTTTCACTAGTCAAAAATAATGTAACGTTTTAAAGAGCATTTGGTTGTGTCGTTCTTTAACTGGGCTATAATGAGAGAGAGAAAAATTGTGTGATTACTTTGAAATAAGTCTCAATGATTGAGTGAACAATGTTAAATAAAATAGCCCAATAACCCATGGATAAAAGGAACATTCAAAATAAAACATTTGATTAAAATTCTCACATTTTCAGATGGATATATTTTATATTATTCATTTCAATGATTCTTTACTTGTGGTACTTTATGTTAAACAAACATAATATAATAATATTTATTTATCCAAACTAAACAAAAAAATTCATTAGAATTTGGCTTCGAAAAATGTACACGCTTTTACGACCAATTAAAAAACTTGGCACTGATCACGGAACAAGTGTTTTGGTGTAATATTTCAAATTTATGAATACTCTTAAGGCAAGGTTAGTCAAATGGTGGCCTTTTAAGATCCGCGCATTGAAAGTCCGACTATTGTATCACTGGAGAAACGTCGTATAGTTCAGACAGTATGTAGAGGCGCCTGACCTTGAACGGCCAGAGAGAGCTTCAGTCTTTTATCAGGGGTACGGGAAAATGTAAGCCCAGTGTTACTCGGTCCTTGGCACCCCCAAAATCGTGTGTTTAGAAGGGAGTGTGAGATTACTTTCTAGCAGTGTGTGTCCCCCACTCTAGACCCGGTATATCTCACTCCTAACGTCTCCTA
>CABFVX010008712.1:0-14339 GCA_902151425.1 Timema shepardi | reverse complement strand
ATATATATATACATATATGTATATATACATATATATATATATACACGAGCAGTGTTTTTTCCCTCATTTCAAACTATAAACATTCCCGATTGTAAAGTAGAGCAATGTCGAGGGGGGAGGGAGGGGCAGAAGAGTCTCAGGAAAATTTCAAAATTTGGGGTGATAATCATGCTTTGAGTTTCAGTTTACCTGAATTTGAGCTAAATATTCAATTAAGCTCAAATAACGTTTTGTATTTTATAACCACAACTTTTCTCTGTGCGGCCATCGCAGCCCTTTGATAACTTAAAAACGTTCAAATCCTAATTTTTAAGTTTTTTTTAATCCACTGTGTCTTACAACCAGCCCGGACTATCTACATTTAACTACACCAATAGGATAGGTTAAATTTAGAGATAATGTATCGTCATTTGAATATAGGGATATTAGGATGAACTACGCCTGACCAGAGTTAAAATCCTTACTTCACCTTCACCAACAAACCAAACCAAAATAACGTGTCATTAAACCCGCATGGCCACTAATTCTTGTTTTAATCATTATAAATTGTTTATAATAAGGATCATATGTGACTAACATGTAGTAAAAGATACTCAACAAGCCCGGGGTTGGGGAATCATTTCATATTATGCTAGCAGCATTACAAGGCTGCCACAGTAAACAAAACAGCAAGCAATGGAATAGCCAAAAGGAGCCTAAGAAGTAAATAGGTAGTTCTTATCACTTTAACAGTTTACATTATACAAATTATATTTCACTCACCCGTTTTAAAGTTCAGTATAGCTGCTATTTCATCCCAAATTTTGTGTTTCATCCTGGCATTGCAAAGATTCTTGTTACTTGTGTCATACAATACACTGTGCTCTTGGACTGTCTCTACAAGTTGCTCTTCCAAAGACATTTTAAATTGTTTGAATAATATTAGAATGGTTTGTAAAATAAAGTTTTAATGTTCGAGAACTTATTTTTAAGAAGAATATAGAGACACTTTAAATAGAATTGTAAGTACTTTAAATTTGTACTTTAAATAAAATTTTAAATATGAAAGTAGTATGCATACGGTAGGTAAGCAACTGCTCACGTGCTGGAGATAATGTTGTTAAGAGTGGTGGGGGAAACAGACTCAAGTTAGTTTTCCAATTGGGACCGTACACGACCTGACACTGGCTGGCAGATTATTTCAAGTCCACTCAAGTCTGGTCGCAGTGGCGCCTAGACAATACATTGTAACGTTTATTGGCGTAAACGTTAGAATATAAGAAGACTAAACGGGCAAAAGAACAATAGTCTACCAAAACACCAAAGTAAACATTGACTCCAACTCACCATAATGCCCCGTTCACCGTAATTGGTCTCGTCTCTCACCGACCACCCCACCCCCCGGCGAACACTACATCCACAACTGAGTGTTTTTGTTAAACTGAAGCGAGTGGAAGGCGTGTCGGACTGAGCGAAGTGTACACCATTGCATCATGGGAAGAAATGTTGACGAGCGATGACCTTGTAACAAATATGTGAGGTTCGGGTCGTTTCTCCCATGATGTAGAAGGATGTAGAATATTCTCCCGTGAATTCCTACCCCTTCCCTCTGCTCATGTATTTGTTCTACTCTGTTCTTTGTTTCCCCTTTGTTCTCCCTCCTCTCAGATAATAACTGTTTATATACTGGTGCTTTCACTAAATATTTTCACTTCTTGAATCGACAGTGTCGTAAGACACATGCTAGGAAAATGCTAAGGTACAAAATTCTATTTCGGCATATTATACTTCTAAATTTCCTTTCGGACTTATAAATATTTATTTAGGATTTAAATGATCTTTATGATCATAATATTTATCATGAATTGGACTTATATTTTTGTTTGTAGTGACAAACAAAATGTCCCCTCTGGACACACTGGCAATTATTACATTTAATTAATGGTACTTAAAACTTTTTACGTCATTGTTAGATAATGACAGGTATTGTAGGAAAGGTATGCCCGACGCGGCGCATGACATTTTGGTAGATATGTTATTTATGTTTTTGGATCCTTTTATAACCCATCAGGTTTTAAAAGCGATTATTGTTTTGTTTGAACGTGACCATTTGTCGGTCGTCGACCAAAACTCGTATGGCTTTTGTCTAGGTTAAATAGGAGTTATTTTTGTAGCCCGTCTGGCTGTGGGATATGGACTTTTATATTGCTACTTATATAGGATTTTTTCCTATTATACTAGGGTAATTTTGGATTGCGACAAAATTTGGCAATACCTTTCTAGTGTTATTCTGTTAGCCTGTTGTGGCTTGAACATTGTATTGCGGGTTGCCGCACTGAGCCAAAAGGGGCCATAGACAAATAATGGGTTTAAACCTTTTGACCATTGTGGATCAATGTCGGTATGACGACATTAGTATTTGGGTACAACCCATTATTTTCTTTGTACATATATATATGTTTATCCTTTTTTACCTATTTGTGTTAATCATATTTCAATATATAATATCAATTGTTATATTTTCAAATAAACATATATTTACTATATGCTTTCAATTTAACGAGTTATAGGTGTAACTTACCAAAAGTTTCTCGACCTCCCCCTTGCTTCCCCCTTTGCTTTAGAATATATATATAACTGATAATAATTTTGGGAGAGTCATGGAAGCAGAAAGGTCGTATAAGCCAGGGAGATAGGCTTATACACCTTATGTGTCCTATCAGCTCCTCTGCAATTATTCGTTTGTTATTTTTTTTGCTTCTTTTTATTTTTTGTATATGTACACCAGCCCTTATCTATGAGAAGATAAAGGCAGGGTGTTACAACATAAACATTGTATGTAAAATCACACTGGACTCCAGTCATGTCAAGTGAAGTCCAGTCCGGTGGCTGCGGTGCCGCACCTTAACACTTGGTCCATAGATAATAAAGTTATAGAATGGTAATTTCTGTAGTATGACTAGAACAGGAATTTGAGCGCTAGGTGATGCAGGATGGACTAATGCTATCAGCTTAGTGCAAAACTGTAATAAGTACTAAAGTGCTAAATTGTACCAAGTATATTTGTAATGGGTTAGATCTTGTATATCTACATTATTAAATTATCTCTAACTTTATATCTCGGAGCCTAATGCTCAATAGAAATATATAGAACCAAAAGTATGAGGATATATATAACTAATACACTCCTTGGTTAAGTAAATGTAGGTTAATATAGGTTAAGCCACTAAACATTTTGTTTCAAATACTCTTATTTATATGACTTGAGCAGGTAATGAGTTCACATTAACTAACAAGTCTACTAAATATTTTAATAGGTATTCAAAAGAATTATTACAAATGATTGGTCCATGCCATTATTATGACTTATTTGTGTTAGGAACATCACAAAAACGCACAATACGTTCAAAGATAAAAATACAAATTTGTCAACCAAAGCTTAACCTAGCCCATGCTTGTAGAGGTGATTATGACATAGGCTATGGACAAATTTATAAATAGACATTTTAAACGCTCTCAAATTTAATATTAAATGAGACAAGCTCATAAAAGTAATAATGGCGTATTTTAAAATTCATTTTTCACGGTTTTAAAGGACCTTATAGGGAAAAATGGCGAATGCTAATGAATTGAGATTTTAGATAACAAAACTTAAAGAAAACAACATCGTATTTCTTCATCAGTAGCGCTAATGCGTTTGGCTGAGATGTTAGCACTGTTTCTCCTTACCACTATAGAGATCCCACACCATGACTCGATCCTAGGACGTAACTAAGATAAAATAATATCGCTTTACCTAATCACATCCTTACTGTTACGGTTCTCTTTTATTAGTTTCATATTCTAGCATATATTATTATACCCCTCTCACAATACCTAGTATAGTGATTCATTATATATATATATATATATATAAAACAAACGATCCCTTCCCATTTTAATGCAAATAAATCAATCAAATCAAGCCAATCGCTAAAACTCGCTTAATAATTCTAGTTCGAACATTGGAACACTTTCAGTCTTCTGTTTTCCTCTCTTTGGTGCTATCTATGACAAAATCTAGAACTAAATTTGTGTTAGTTATATTAGTGTTTCTACGTTGGCGTCAAATAGCCAGGTTTTTTTAGAAGGGTTATTGTGAGAATATTAGATAAATATTTAATCTTCATTGACATGTTTTATGTGTTTTTCCTTAGGCTTGGCCACGTTGAAAGTTAAAATAATGTGTCCGTTGTGATCATTAAAATAAAATCTATTTCTATCTTTATAATTTTCGATAACCCAATCTAATATAATGAACTACAATGCAACATCTGGGGCAAGACAGCGTAAGTGTAGGTGCAACTACAGAAATGATTCAAAGTAATATATTTAGCTGTTTGTTTTGATAGTAGTTTTCTGTGTCTCCATCTATTTAAATGTGCACTTTATGAACACGACTTATGAACTAACTTAAATCTAGAACACGCACAACACCTAGTCCCGGCAATAAGTTCACTGTGAAAGGGTGAACTCATATTTCATCATTGATATATTTTTCGGCCATTCTAGGAATTGAACCCGGGACACACAGCTTCTTAGAAAAACTGAGCTGAAGTGTAGGGCGTAGCTTCCTATGCATTTATTACTTAAATGGGGGATTGCACACTATAAGTCCATTCCATTCTGTGCCATTGATAGTGACATCAGCCATACATTTTTACAAATATAAAAATATATAGAATCGATTATAGCAACAACAAAATAATTCTCTGAACAAGTTCCACTCACGTGAACTACGAGATGTCGTGAAGATAACAAGACAATCAGTTTATATATTCATTATTATTATCCTCTCCCAAGCCAGCTAACGATTAATTGATATTTTATCAGTCTTATGAGATTTGTATTTATTTAATATTGCAATCCTCGTGAACACAAACCAAAGAAGAAGTGGTGTCTGATGTGCTTCCTCTCGAGCATGTACTCCGCCAAATATGTGCCGAACTGTGTCTCACTGCAGCCATATTTAGGGTGGCACATCAACACCCCTCCAACGTCGTTCAACCGTGTTAGTGTGCTTGGATCAACCAAGTTCCAGGACCTCCGACACGAGTACAACAGTGATCTATAGTCCACTAATATTAGGATAAATCCTTGATAATTGAGTGGTAGGTCATTGTTGCACCAAGTAAAAGGTCCCAGACTCTGTCCCCATTTCGTCGAGTCATTTTTATCTCAACCTCACGTCTCTGTTATTACTAGTTTATAAAATTTATGACGTAGACCTACACAGCTATCATAGTGACTTGATCTTTTAAAGACCGACTCCTATCTTGACCAGCCTAGTGTATAATAAAGGCTAGTTATTCTCATTAATGTTCTACACTGAACTCGTAATAGAGTTCATTCAAAATGTTTCTCATATAATGTCGAGTTTCAACTTACACGCTACACACTTACAAGTGCATTCTCAGGACATCTCATCCTCCGCAGTGGCCTCTGTCGTAACTTGGGATAAAGAAATACCACACACACACACACGAGGAGTCTTTCTGTCTTGTTGCCCCATCTCTGAAGAACACACATGTTTTCGTATATCATCTATTTCACAGGCTTTCACCGCAGGGGGTTCATTCTTATTTTGTAGTAAATTCAGATAGGATGTCATCCTAGTATTTCATCCTGATTGAATGAGGTAAAGTTTTCACACTTTCAAATGTTTATCGGCTCTTGAGAGATAAAGGGATGGGTTTTATAATCCAGAAGTTTCATTAAAAGTAATAGTAAAGTAATTAGGCCTATGGCTCCTTAAGTTTGACGTACTTGTCATGGCTATCGCCAATATATTACCATCTTTTCATCATAATCTGACTTGAAATTGTGTCAGAGCTCCACTTCCTTGGCAATAACATTAACAGACTACACACCAAACATTGCATGAGTTTGGACACCCTTGATATAAGTCAATAACCTTGAAAATAGTTGCGTTGCTCTGAGATTACAGGAAACTAACTTCCTTACTTTCCTTCTTTTCAGCTGGTCAGAAACCTGGGGGGAGAAAGAAGAGGTTGGTTGACTCCGCTGCCATGGGCGCTCCCCTCCCCTACAACCCGTACACCCCTCAGATGGCGCCTGGCGTGGCTCCCATACATGTATAGCCAACCTCCTCCGTACACTCAAGGTAATCAGTCCCGCAAGGAGCACTGGGTTGCTTGTACCTCTCAGATGGCGCCCGGCGTGGCTCCCAACATGTATAGCCAACCTCCTCTGTACACTCAAGGTAATCAGTCCCGCAAGGAGCACTGGGTTGCTTGTACCTCTCTCTCACTTTGTTTCCATCCAGAGCTAGTCTCAAACAACGACGAAAGACTTCGTGTCCCTTCACGCGTCCCGCCACACTTCACATACACTGGGTCTAATGCCAACCAACCATAGATTGATAACAGGGTGTCCAGGGAACTTCATAACATTTCTGGAATTTTCACACACTCATTAAAATAATACAAAACTTTCATTTACAATAATCAAAATAACATCTTTCTTCTAGTTAATAGTCACTGCAAGTCTTTTTAAACACAGTTGAGTCATGGATATGCACATGTGTGAGAATTAGATTACGCTATTGAAAGAAAAAACTAAAAAAGAATGTGTCTCGCAACAATTCTAAACTGTGCTGGTGTACTCAATAGGATCTAATTGAATTCTAACTCAAATCATTCATTGTTTTAGAGTGAAATTCTTAAACTCCGTCATGAGTGACACAATTTCAGATGATGTATGTGTCTAGAAATAGTATTAAATTAAGTTGCGATCTTAATAAAATAATGGTTTTAATATATGTCATTCTCAAATTGAGGGAAAATTTATGTGTCCTGCCTATATAAATATTTTGTTATTTTTAAAACAAGCAACAAATTTTGTTTAATATTAGAAAGTGTATAAAACTCGATAGAGACATTTAAATATGGTAATGTTAAAAACAAATTAGAACAAATGATTATTAAAAGCCCCTTTCATCACCTTGCTAGCTGTCCCCACCTCTTAATTTCAAGTTTGAAGTTCTATACAAAATAAAGAAAAAGATTAAAAAACATATAACCACAGTAATATATTCCAGTAATACTTCTATTTTGGTTTTAAGAATATGTTTCAATAAATTATTCATGAATTTCGACATTTTAATCAATGTTTGTTTGTCTCCAAGTAACACACTGGACAAACATGTTATTTTGTATTTGGTGCTAAAACCTTCCAGAATGCTCTGCTGTTCCCCATTAGCCGTAGTGTGTTGTGGTCCTGTACTTACTAGTTCATTCATTGTTCATTGTTTCATTAGTTAAAAAGTTAATCTAATATTACTCTGTCAACGCACGAAAATTCAGGCAAATAGATAAGAGTATGTTAATTGCAAATCACTTTGCCAACATTAATATAATTTTGAGTTTTTGGAATAACTAAGCCAATACCAGTTTAGTTGAACGTAAATGGAGGCAGGAACTAACCTCAACGTTTACCACTTTATACTTATAGTTATGAAACTTAAAAGTCCGCCAAAATCATCACTTTGCTAACGTTGCTTGGTTACAAAAATGGTGTCATCGCCTTCGCTGACGACAGTTAGGTGAGGAAACTAATGATAAGTCACATAGCTCATGTTAGTCAAGTGAAATTTTTATAAATGCTTTTTTCCCAAACATCACTTTGCTAACTTCAGTAAAATCACTTCTTTCTCATTAATGGTCTTAGAAAATAAATAATTATTATATGATTTTAACATTTGAGCTATAAATATATAAATAAAAAATGAGAAATATAAAACTTAATTTTCTTTGGATTAGGGAAAATTTTTATATCACTAACACATGCATTTTGTATGCTTCTTCAATTAAAAAAGCCTAATTCCATTAAATTAATTAAAATATATAATTTTTTATATTATTGTTAAAAATATGTTATACTTATATAGTAAAATTACATATTTAATTTGGTTTTTAGAAATGATAAGATAGTTATCTGTGTTAGCGAAGTGATAGATTATGGGTAGCCACTTTAATAAAACTAAAAAAACACGAAAAAAATTGTAAAATCAAGCTTTGCTTGTTTTATTATTTACTAGTTTAATCATTATTATTATTAGCACCGCGTGTTACCACCCGTTCGGGTTATACGCACTTACGCTAATGTGTAATGGTAGGGTGATTGTGAGATGAAATGGAGGACCTACAGTTTAACGTGGAATCCGAACCACGGTGGAGACCTGGCATTCCTCACATTCACAAGATGTCTTGTCAGAGGTGAAGGAAGGGTTTGGTAATCAGATAAATCTTTGCCGGGACCGGGGATCGAACCCCGGCCGCCAGCATAGAAGTCTGACACCTTACCCCTAGACCACCAGGTCACCCACTAGTTTAATCAATTTTGTATAGTCAGGTGATAAATTATATTATTTTAGTTTTGGATTTCCTATTTGTCCCTCAATTTGAGAATGATCCATATAGTGACTGGAAAAGCTGGAAATTGGCTCTGGAAAACCTGGAAAAGTCAGTGAATTTTAAAACATAGTTTGGTTGGAGACACTGGATAAAAACTTAATTTTAACTATACACTTTTTGGTTACCTTTAATTAATCTAACATCATCCTTTAAAAACAACAATCTTTATATTTTAATTAATTAAAATACACGCTGTTTGAGAATGTATAATTTATGAACAAAGACAGATAATTGACAATTGATAATTGAACAATCTGTACCAAACAGTTCAATTTCTCTTTCCCTGGGCCCCTAGGTAGATAAGGGGTAACACCATTCAGAAGGTCCTGGGTTCATTTCACGTGAGTTACTTTACTGTGTAAATGACCAAACTCTGAATCTAAGATTAATTTCAAAATAACCTGCTTTGGTGGTCGCGTTCATTAAGGCTTCACTCTTGTAATAAAGTGGACTACTGATGACGAGGAGACGAATCCCCGGTTGGGTCTATTGAGGGTGGTTTTTCCCTCTCCCTCCATACAAATGTGGTTAGGTACACTTCCCTCCTCATCTCTAACACAGTGAATAACTGTATACATAATCAGAGTTATTTGTGAATATAAAGATGGTTTTCTTGATTCCAAAATGAGGACTGCAACAACCATACACACACAGTAGTTGACTTGTGAAATACCTCGAACCAGCAGTTTGAAACGTGGTGCTCGTAGAATACTAGGCTACTAACATGAAACCTTGTGAACAGCACACTAATGTAACTAGTATGTGTGTGTATTGAAAGGACCAGTGATGCCTGTGCTCGGGTCAAAGAAGTACATTTCTTGCCATTACTAAAATCTCTATGGATATTAAATTTCTTTTGTTTTTGTAACCCAGAGAAACGTTGTTGATATGATTGTTTGTTGTGTTTGTTTGTTTTTGATAAGGAGAAAAAGTATGGTTTGTGTTGTTATGAAGAACTGGCTATTGTGCGTAAATAGGACTATTTTATTGGAGTGTGTACTGCTGTGGAAGATGTTGGTGATAATAAATAACCTATAATTATTGTTGTGGTGTTAACCCATAGAGTTATAATATTTTGTTATCCAGCATACCCGTTAGTGGCGAGTTCGGGTACCCAGAGGCCCGAGGTTAAGTCCGGGATGTTTCTACACAGGCGCCAGCCGGGCAGGCATATAAATAGTGTGTGGAAACAGGGATATGGACTTATTGGAAGGTTTGAGGGGGAAACAACCCTTACAGTATAACCCCAACAGGCAGTAAGAATAATAACCAACATTATCTAATTGTTTAGAGTAAACATTCTAGTGTCATATGAGCTCATTTACCTTGCACAAAAACACATAAAATGTCTTCTAGACAACAGAGTATTTCAAATTAATAAAATATGGTTTAAATTAGGAGGGATAGCCAGCACACTTACCTTGGTGATACTGGAGTAGAAATTGTTTAGATATATCATAACTGAAAAACAGTCATGTGGACAGTCAACCTTACAGTTCAACCAAAAGCATCAGTCTACTCTCCTGACCTGATGAAGCTGTCTGTGACAGTGAAAGCTTGTCCTTAAAAATGTGTTTATGTGTTTATGTGTTTTTTAGTGTTCTATCTAAACAATTTCTACTCCAGTATCACCAAGGTAAGTGTGCTGGCTATCCCTCCTAATCTAAACCATGATTTAGCCTAGTGCTCTAAACCATATAACCTTAAATTAATAAAATAGTGACAGCCCTGATTTAAACAAAAATACATGTACCTTGTATTTGTTTAAACACACAGGCTATTTTGTTATTTCTTTTCTTTGTTCCATATTCTACCCAATTATGATAAATTAACAATATATAAATAATTAACCCAGTTTCCTCTACGTTGTGGTTCTCCTTGTTTGATGTTTTTGTTATCAATTACACTCTTCACCTTCCTGGACTCAATATCAATGTTTAATATTTTCCCAACTATCAATAATATTGGAGTGGAACACAACTATTCAAAATACTATCATAACCTATCTCAATAAGTTATGATAGCTAAAAGTGTATCTTTGACTATAAATATGGAATAACAAGCTACAGGTCAAACACATTGACATGAACAAACTCTTTGGGCAGCAGAAAGTTGACAGTCTGTCAAGGCTAGATCGACAAGTAATTCTCAATGATTCATTTAAAAGTATAGGAATGTAAGAACCCTTAATTCAGAACACTGATGTGTTTATTAAAAATGAAAGGGAAACTTTCTTTTCTTCAGTTTTAATGATCGTTATTGAAAAATGAAAACAAAATAAATAGTGAAAACCTGTGAATTGTTTACTGAATTAATTTTTCTTTTGATGACAAGATTTATTTAAACTCAACATGTTAAACTGCGACCTTGGATTGGATTTAATCCAACCAACCATCTACTGTTATTTTTATCATCTGATGTATTTTCTAGCTCTTGCGATAACTGCACACCTATTTTACAAACCGGTGGCGTAGTTGGTTAGCGCGCTAGTCATGTTGAGCTCGACTGCTGAGGACGGGGAGATCGAGGTTTGAATCTCGGTCGGGTGAACTGGGGGTGGTTTTTCCTAAATAATTTTCCACTTTCCCTCCACGCAAATGCGGGTTTCACTTCCTCTAATTCAACCTCCCCAATTCCCAATCCATTAGCGTAATTAGTACTTAAAGCGTATAACCTGAACGGGTAGTAAGACGTGGTGCTAAATAATAATAATTATAATTTTACAAACCACAGCTAGGACTAAGTTTTTACGCGTTAATTCTAAAAATAAAATGGTAGTTGATCAATCTCATCATGATCAACAAAATATGACACATGCGAACAAATTAATTTTAACTTTAATTGAAAATGACTCACAGAAGTCATCTTTATAGATGGGAGTTCTTAGTTTGGGAAGTGTACCATTGGTTTAGTCTTTCTACCACATCAGAACTACAAGACCTGTTGTTGAACGCCACCCCACGATAAGCTGAGGGATGGGGTACACGGCTTTCACTCCCCGCAAAAAGAGGAGGAGGGGTGCCAATCGTATTAATTGAAGAAATAACAGAATCTTCTACCTTAAAGTTCCTCATCATAGGCGCTGTTGTGTGGCCACAATTTGAATTAGAATACAACCTAAGACTCTGACACCCATCATCATTATTAAAGCTTAGCCAAGGTGAAAATAGTTAACTACTTAATCATGAAAATGAATCGATCACTTGCAGATGACATTGTAAAATGTGTCCAAATGTCTGGCCATATGGATCATTTGTTAGCCAACCTCAAGTATTAAAGAGCAGTTGACGATGGCCTCATGTGTCGGCACCAGGGCAGGGACCTGCCCCAAGCAAGGTCACGCCCTCCTTATTGGTTTCAACCAGGGTATGGATACTATCCACAAGACGCGCTCTGAAGTAGTGCACACAGTATAGCAACATTAGCAACATGTTGCTTCGTGTTTTCTCAATATTCTCTCAAACACCCAGCACACAGTATGGCTAGGAAAAAGCATATGTTGAACCTTTTGTTTAAGTCATCAAGAAATCCCCTAAAATCAGCATGTTTCATTTAGCAGACACACTTTGGTGAATGCCACATCCATTCCCTGGACAACCTACAATCAAGCTTCTCTAATGTTTGGTTTTCTTATCTAGACACAATTATATCTATCACTGATGTTTGTATCTCATTTACAAACATTTGTTTTGTTTGTAGTTTTCAGCTTAGTTATGTTGCAAAATAGTGATGGGTTGAAACAGATCGTTGACGCGAGATAGCTCACATAAGCTCAATCACTCACCGCATGGTTGGCTCGCTCCCAATCCCTTCACCCCTTCACCTCCATAACTTTATGAGCGACCGCTAAATAGTTCCCACAATTCCCGTTCCGAGCGTGAAGATCTATCCCCTCCCTTTTAACTTATGAACGAATTAGGATTTATGTTTAATTTGTCCTAACCTTATTGCGTCTGATTCTTTAATTTTATTACTTACGCATATTATTTATAATAATTAACCCTAGCATATAGCCTTTAGTGTCCAATTCACAGAATTATGTTTATTGATGTTAAGAAAAATAGTTAGTTTAATAATGTAGGCAGTGCTGCTATCTAGCAACGATAGTAAACATCTATAGTTGATTGTTTGTAGTGAAGAACGAAGAACTACAGAAGATTTGTGAATGACAAACACCCCTGACTCTTTCAAAGATTTGTGAATGACAAAAACTCCTGAGTCTTTCCAGCACGAATGAACGAGAGCGAAAAGAGAGCGGTGAATGACTACAACTCTCTAAGCTCAGCGAAGAAGGGCGGTTGGAAATAGTGCAGAAGCGATGTGTGGATAGCCAAGACGAGCTAAATCAAATCGAACATTGAACTAAAACGCAAAGCGAGTAGGCAGAGATAATGATAGCGTATGAGTGAAATGAAGAGATGTAGAGAAACATCCAACTAATGCACAATGTATCCCGCAAAGTGTCACATGGACACAAAGTGTTGATCAGAGGGTAAAGGGGGGATGCATCCTTGCGGTAATATTTAGGGGAATATGCCTATTTAATTTCATTGATCAAAGTTCTTGATTTAAATGTACAACTGACTTGCATATGTTTATTTTGTACCATTAATAATATAAATGTGTAGTAAAAACTGTTGGCCTATTGGTTATTGTATCAGACAGGTGATGTAGCGTGTAGTGGCGGTGTGAACGACTCGCTCGCTCACAGCTCTCGTTCTAGAGTCGTTCACTTTGAATGACTCGCTCGCAGGCGACCCATCACTATTGCAAAATGGTTTAAAGTATGTTTATGCGGGGTCTACGTTGACATCTTCTCACAGTATTGTATTCATCTGAACCCATTCCTGGCGCATGTGTAACACAGTATACTCTTATCCGACACACATTTTCACTACTCACTTATTGCTTAATTCATGGTCATAGTATAACATTGAACTGGTGGCCCCATCAATTAGCTTCACTATCACTCAGTGGCTCATGAATAGATGGTTTTACAACAACTTATTGCAACGAAATGTTGATTTTGCCTGAACCACGACATTTTCAGGTAAACAAAGACATTCAACGCCCACACCTGGGGATTGGTTAAGGGGATTATTCGCTCTAAAACTATTTTAGTTGATAGAATTGAGCAAGATATTTCATCAATTTTTGTGTTTATGTTTATTGTTGAAGGTGGTGTGGTCTCATCACCGTTTACTTAATTTTATTGTTCTTGATGAACTCTTTCCAAGCATATTATTTTGCAGTTATAATAGTACATATACATATACCCACATACCTAATCATGCTGTTTCCTAGCAGCGGCAAGAAACTACTGGACATATATCTCAATCCATCCTCACTTTCCTCGCTATGCATACTCCCTTCACTTCAACAACATCCATACAGTCTCATGCATGCTCCTTTATTCTTAAAACTCTTAATGTTTCTCTTTTTCACACATTCGTCTACAACATTTAGCCAGGTCTTACATGGTCTACCCCTTCCTTCTGATCCACACACTCTACCTTCATATATATTTGCTTCATCAATTCATCCACACTCATCGTCTCAATATGCCCAAACCACCGTAAGACACTTCTTTCACATTGACCTATTGTATTCCCTTTCAAAAAGCACCCCTTCAGCACCCATTAATTACCGACTGTCAATATGAGTTTGTCCACATACATTTATTAGATATCCCCTTCCAACCGCACTCACCTTGCTTTTGTTTCTCCTGACAAACACACGCTTCACATCCATAAAACAATGTTGATGTTAACACACTTATAAACTGCCATCTGTGCCCCTTTCGATACTACCTCACTCTTTGCAACAGTCCACATACATCCAACTACTCCCCGAGATGCATTCTACCGTCTGTTGATACTACCTCAC